>JAAGKR010000543.1:22749-45612 GCA_011419295.1 Clarias macrocephalus | reverse complement strand
GGAAGTTAGGTCTTTGTCCACTGGACAAATCTCACTGTCTGTTTGCTTTGCTTTGAGTCCCTCACCTTTCTGTTTACACAGCCCATGGTAGCTGATGTCCGATGCACTGTCCCCGACCTGACCCCCATGGACCTTGAACTCTCTACGCTGAAGGAAGGATAAGAAGGATAAGGATAAGAGGCCAGGCTATCAGGACTATGGTCCATGTGAACTGATGGGGTGGGGTGGTGCTGTCTAACTGATGTAATGTGTTGTGGTGGTGTAACTGTGAATGTGGGCTTTGTTTGGACTGGTGAGTCTTAAACTCAGCGCATCTTTTACCCAAAATGTCATAATTAGTCATTAGCTGTTGGTACTCGACTGCTTGTGGGTCAACCGAATGTACAAGATAAACGTCGTCAGTGTTTTTATTTACACTGCTCCGCTCTGACACATCTTTACTACCTGCCGTTATGGGCTGGCTGACTTCCCCATCACGACTAGAGATAAGATCGGTAACAGTATCTCTTAGGGAGAGCAAATGAGAAAATCCCTGATCCTCCAAGGCACGAAGTGTCTCACAATTTAAATAAGCACAAATATAGTCAAAACAACTTTCCTTATCACCCTGTATAACACTTGAACGGTCCAGGTCCTCTGTCACTGTGATATTCTCCACAACTTGAAAGAGTTCCTTTGCTGTTAGAGTGTGAAGGCTTTTCTTTATCTTCCAGACTAGCTCCTTTCTTTCACTGTCACCCATGATGATTACCTTAGCGTGCAATACCACAGAGTATAGAAACCTCCAACCTGTGGCACTGCACTCCTCCAACTGGGGTTCCTCTCGAGCCCTTGGTCCTCAAGTTGCCTCAGATGCACATGTGCCGCTGTCCCATGCTGGTCCTTTTATGTGAGGTGAGGTGAGGTGAGGTGAGATGAGGTGAGCTCCTGTAAGGTCTTAACGAACACTCCATCCCACTGTATTGCGTTAACTGCTCAAACAGTCTGTGGCTTTTAAGCACAACCGGGCAGGGTTTGGGGAAAGCATGTCAACGACTTACTGGACCGACGAGCAAATGGGCTAAACCTAGGGGCTACCCATCAATAGGCACCAGGTGGTGCGCCCAAGCCTTTGCCCAGTTAGTTTTGTTCACTCCTTCTCCAGTGCACGATTGCTGATGCCTGCTGCGTGCTCACAGTGTAATACTAGGACCGAGATATTGGTTTCCCCCCAGCCAGCCAGCACCAGGTTACGTCAGAACAGGTGACTCACACGCTGTAACTCACCGTGAGGACAACCGCCACTACACCAGTCAAGCACTAGGGAAAGCGCTATCACTTACCAGACTTAAGCGAAATGAAACCTATGTTAAGTCCTCGTTTGCTCAAGTTGGGGGATCAAGGAGGAAAACGCGATCGCTGACCTTGATGTGAGGTTAAGTCACAGATGTCTCTCCATGGTGACCGCGGCAGCCATAGAACGGCCGATAGCATGGGCCGTCTGCTTGGTGACACAGAGAAATAGTTCTGTGGCTCGGTGTTGTCGATAGACCCATCAGTGCTCAGAACTCTCAGCAGGTGAGCCCTGTATGCCTGCAAAACCGCCATGGTGTGCAGGGCAGCACCAGCCTGAACTGCTGCCTGAAAAGCTTTCCCCACCAACGAAGAGGTTAGTCTATATGGCTTGGTGGGCAGTGTGGGCTTTTTCAGGGAGGATGAGCTCCCAGGAGAGAGATAGCTCGCAAGCGTCTCTTCAATCTGGGCATCATCATAAAACAGGGGATAAATAAGGCTTATTCCATGAAAGAGTTAACTCGTCATAGAGGTCAAAAAAAGGGCCACCCGACAGAAACCTGTCGTCTAACTTTGAGCGCTTGGGAATATTTTTTTTTATTATTATTATTTTCTTTTTCTTTCATTTATTTATTCATTTATTTTTTGCCGCAAGAGAGGAAGTCTCTTCCGCCCCTTCACAAAAAGCGCTGGAGCACGCTCGAGAAACGAGCGCTAAAAATTCCTGATCCGGCGAGAGTGCAAGAGAAAGGGGGAATTCCTTCTCATGCGCGTCTGCCTGATCGGCATGCTATCTCCATGGAAGGAAGGGAGGAAGTCTCTTCCGCCCACTCACAAGAAGCGCCGGAGTGCGCTTGAGAAGTGGACGCTAAAAACTTCCTGATCCGGGAGGAGCGCAAGAGAGATGGGGAATACCGTCTAATATGCACGCGAGCCCCAGGAATGCGCCGCGGCTTGCGGTTTCTCTTTAGAGAAAGCAAGCCGCGCGCGAAGCGCCTTAATAGGGAGGAGATCACAATGCTCACACTCTTCTTGAAACCCAAGCACTCAAAGAAAAAGTTGTGGAGATCGCCCTTCAAAAGAAATCTATCACACGGAGGCACGCATCTCTAAACCAACTCTACCATTATCGGTAAGTAAAGTTTTTCTTTCCTACCGTGATTCTGTTGCACACACACATGCGCAAATACAAAGCGGTCCTGAAGACAAAAAGATCTGAGGATTTTTCCAGTTCACTCCTATTTATAACCTGCAGGTGCACCTTATTGGGTGACGTCACCTGACTGAGGTTATAAGCCAAAGTATTTGGCGTTTTTGATACACACAGGCTTCACAAACGGAGAAAAAAGAGATGTTCCCATAGCGTTTTCACACGGCATCGAGTGTAGCTTTTGAAAGGGAACGCAATCCCTGTCCTTGATGCCCGTGAGGTTAAGCCACAGATGTCTCTCCGTGGCGATCATGGCAGCCATAGAACGGCCGATAGCACGGGCCGTCTGCTTGGTGGCACAGAGAAATAAATCTGTTGCTCTGTGTAGCTCCGCAAACGCTGCGTCGTCGATAGATCCGCCAGTGCTCAGATTTCTCAGCAGGTGAGCCTGGTATGCCTGCAAAACCGCCATGGTGTGCAGGGCGGCACCAGCCTGACCCGCTGCCTGAAAAGCTTTCCCCACCAACAAAGATGTTATTCTACACGGCTTGGTGGGAAGTGTGGGCTTTTTCAGTGAAGATGAGCTCCCAGGAGAGAGATAGTCCGCAAGCATTTCTTCAATCTGGGGCATCATCATATAACCACGCGCTTTCGCATCAACAACATTCGAATTAATCGAAGTTAATAGCAAGAGAAAATACAGGGGATGAATATGGCTTATTCCATGAATGAATTAATTCGTCATGGAGGGATTAATTCATCAAAGAAGGGGAGGGACCATCGTTGAGGCCCCTCCCCGACCACCTGACAGAAATCTGTCGTCTAACTTTGAGCGCTTGGGTGATTTTTTTTTTTTTTTGCTCCTGCAGCAAGAGAGGACGTCTCTTCTGCCCATTCACAAGAAGTGCCAGAGCCTGCTTGAGAAGTGGACGATAAAGCTTCCTGATCCCCGGATTCAGTCTCATGCGGGTCTGCAAGATCGGCACATCAACCCTACGAATGAGCTGCGCACGAAGCACCTTAATAGGTAGAAGATCAGCACGCATTCTCTCTCGAGCCCGAGGAGAGCATGCTCCAAACGCTCAAAACAGAAAGTGGAGATCGCCATCCAAGAGAGATCTCTCACACGGAGGCACGCATCTCCTCTCAAACTCCAGTACCATATTGGTGAGTAATCTAACACTTTCTTTCTTTCTTTTTTTGTATATCTGCTTTGCACACACACACAAACAAAATGCGGTCCTTGAAGACAAAAAGACCTGAGGATGTTTCCAGTTCACTCCTATTTATAACCTGCAGGTGCACCTCATCAGATGATGTCCCCTGACCGAAGTTATATAAGCCAAAATTTGGCGTGTTTGATACACACATGCTTCACAACTGGTTGAACAAAGAGATGTTCCCATAGCGTTTTCACACAGCATCGAGTGTAGCTTTTGAAAGCGAACTACCTTTTTCTTTATTAACATGACATATTTTGTCAGTGGTAAAGTTGAAGGTTACCTCATGACAATGATTGCAGTTTACAACCCTAATCTAAAATATTACTGTTAACAGTGAGTTCCAGATTTTCTTTTTTAAAGACACATTTATCTGTGGGTCTTGTTAATTACCAGCTTGAATTTTATAGTAAAGCACAGATTATTATAACGTTACTCTCTCTCTCTCTCTCTCTCTCTCTCTCTCTCTCTCTCTCTCTCTCTCTCATTAAGCCAGCACACTTTATGAAACTAAAGAGGGTCAATTGAAGCACAGTTGAAACCTAAACCAAGTAGCTCTCACTTTGAGTATAATAGATAACTGGCTCTTATCCACATAGAGCAAATAATGTTAATGTTTATTTTAATAATTAAAATTATACATTTAAATACATAAATGTGACTGTAGATTAGAAATTAGCGGCTTTTTTCTCATTTATTAAACCTCATTGTAATTTTGACCTCGCTGATTTTAAAACATAGACAATGCATGAGAGACACATGTTCTGTATCGCTATGAAATGCAATTGTTGCCTTGCACCTTCAGGGTCTGGGTTTGATGCGTGCATGCAGTTTGTATTTTCTCCCTATGCTTGGTGGCTTTCCTCCAGGTGCACCAGTTTTCTCTCACAGTCCAAAGACTGATTAGGCTGTTTATTGAGATTCTCAGCATTAAAATGGTACTGTCTAAAATTTAAACCTTGATCTCAAGATGTTGCAGTGAATGCGTAATCACCACATGGATGGAATGATTATGATTAGTCTGCAATTACAATGACAGATTTAAACAATTTTATCATAAATCTGACTTGGAATGACTTCATTGTGCACATTGTATAGTTGTGGATATTCTACGACAAATAAATACTCCTTCGGGTAACTTCTAATAGACCTAGACTTGTCCAGAATCATATTCATCTAATGTTGCTGTTGGGCTTCTTTTGGGTGCTTCTGGTAAGGCTTTGACACAACAGGCCATCTAATCTGCATACAACTTGGCAAAGGTTTTATGCTGGATATCCTTCCTGATGCAACCCTGCCATTCTATCCAGGCTTGGAACTGACTATAAGAATGCCCCCCTCTTACCAGTGGCTGGGTTTGGGTAGTGACTGGGAAGCAAGCCCAGGCCCTGCCCATGGAAGGCAAGAAGCTTACCACTGCACCACCAATGTCATCTAACATTTTATCTAACAATTTATCTAACATCACTTAATAATTATTTAACAACAAGAACAATGTTTGATCTATATGGGTCATTATTTATTAGGCTACAAATTAGATGTAATATATAGACTTTTGCCTTGATGTCCTAAAATAAAAAATATATCTTAGATTTAGGTCTCTTAGGCTCAAGCTCTCATGTCTAACATTTCTGCTGATTAGCTACATACTGTGTTATTATAACAGCTCGCTTCTGATGTGTGCTAAGAATAATACTATAAAATAGGTCTTAGAACAGAGTCAAAGAGCAATGCAACAAATCTGTGCACCACATGCATGCACGCATGCACGCTTGCACGCACGCACATGTTTTATTTAATTTTCTCTACACAGTTCAGAGCTCTTTCTTTGGCCATTTTTAAAGTTGAACAATCAGTTCTCATGAGACAAATTGGTCTTTCAGATCCTACCTGAATAAATTCATGAATACAAACACAGAACCTTGAAAACGATCGTACTACAGATTTCACAGTAGTGAAATTGACCTTGGAGCAACATGTCTGGAGTTAAAGTAAAGCCAAATGTTTTCAGAAGAAACACACACACACAGAAAATTAAACATTATCTTGGTTGCATTTTAGATGAGAGCACTATCACTTCCAGGAGACAGAAACTTGACAGCTGTAGAGTGGAAGGTGAAAGGGAAAAATAATGGAAAGCTATTTTTGGATGCAATATTGTTTTTCACATTGGATTGTAGTAGCTTTGATTAATTGTACAAGCAGTGTCTGGTGAGGACTTTCAAATAAATGCCAAAGTCTCAGCAACATATTTCCGAGTAGCAAACGTTCTCCATGCTGTATCTTACTGGTGTAACTTATAACATATAATACATGTTAACATATTGTGTCAACATTGGCCAGATGTACGAGTGCTGTTATGTAAGTTGTTGTGGCTATGGTTGCCTGTAAATGGTAATAGGGCAGTACATGACTAGAACAATCAGGACATATTGTAAGAGAATTCAAACAGTTTAAAGAAATGGAACCAGGGTATACGATGGATACAACAAGACAAGATATTCAAGCCAATATCTAACTTAAATCACACTAAACATTTTTCAAGGATTTTGAAAATTCAAATCCATTGGAGCAATCATCATAGATTTAGGGAATTAAAAATGATTTGCAAGAAGGAATCAAAATTGCAACAAAAATAAATAAATAACGCACTGAACTTCAAAATAAACTGTAGATGGCCCAAAGCTATCGTTGTCCACACTAGCTTTTCAGTAAAGCAATATTGTTGGTAATTTGTTTTGAATTAATTCTTTTTAATCCTAACCGTTTCCTTTTAAAAAACATAAATATAACAATAGCAATATGTTTCTTATTTCCAAAGAGAAGTGAGATTATATATACAGTATATTTGAAGTGGACGTATACAGATGTATGGTAAATTATACGGACAATACTGTTGAAATAGTTATTTTCCCTCACTACATGTATTATAACAATGCCAGTATTCATTGATATATTCTCCATTATTGTCTTCATTTTGACACAATATACAAATACTTCAGGCTTACATGCCTTACTCTATGGAGCAGAATGGATGCTCACAAGGTCCAGAATGATTGTTTCCAGGTCAGAAAAATACTGCATTATCAGCATATTTCAAAGTCCCAAGTGAAAGCACTTATTCCATGAGTAAGCACTTCATGTAAGAAACTGATTTCTGACTTGATTTCAGGCTGATGGAGCAAATTGTGTTTACTTAGAGCCTAAAAAAAGTGAGAAAAAAAAAGAGGAAACCTACCTTCACCAACCCTGCCCTAAATGGTGCAAATCAGCAAGCAGTTGAACAAGGAAGAGACAGTTCACGACATCAGCAAACAAGGAAAGAAACTGTTTCATATCCCCAACTCAGATGGAGTAAACCTGCAAAGAAACTTTCTTACACAAGAGAGAAACATTTCACATCCTCACTCAAATGGTGTAAGTCAGCAAGCAGCCCCCTTGAATGAGGAAGAAGCCAGTTTCATAGCCCCCTGGCAGTTGCTGACCTTTTGGCCCCATAACAGAGAACACTCAATGCTTTAGGGACATGTAAAATGTTAATCAGTTAAAGTATGCTACTAGGGCAAATATAAAATTATATGTACAGTCTTATGCAAAAGCTTAGGCATCCCTTGATAAATAACAGATTTTGGTGATTTTTTAATTGAAAAGATGTTAACACAGTCTATCTTGGAAATTGAAAAAATGCACAATATTTTCAGCAAACATTGATGCATAGTGATTCACTCAAAAGAGGACCTGAATATTCTGTAATAAGTCTCACTATGATGAAGCAATCTAAACAAAAAAAATATTGCACATACCTTGATGGAATCGATTGCATTACATGCAAAGCTGGAAGTGATCTCATAATGTGTCAAGCGTAAGTAGTGATAAATATGCAAAACAGGAAGAGAATTTATTTTACAGCACTGTAACTTACCAAAGTTTTTAGGCAAATCAGCATATGAAATACTGAGTGTTATCTGCCTGGGTATCATCATTACACCACAGGCAGACAGAAGTCAAAGCAATGCACAATGAGCAGTTTAACCAGAGGACAAAGACACCAAATACCAAACTCTCAGGGAACACTGCACTTGCAATCCAGCAATCTAGCTGGACAGAGATCAACACCACATGCTGCATTTACAGCATTAATCACATGTTGCTTAGCACATACTGTATTACCTCAATAAGGAAAAAAATTCTAATAAGCAAAACTCAGCTTTGACTCTCTATAATGTGTGTAACCTAATATTAATTATTGATGGAAATTTTGGGACTTCATTATGTTCATACTGAGTTTGCTGAGTTCCTTTATTTTTTCCAAGTAACACTGTTTTGCTTGTTTTAATATATGAAATATCTAAGACAGAAACTGTACACCTGAGGAAGCTGTGAGACCAAGGGTGTCTATCTTAATAATCTTCAGTCATTATTCCTGCTTCTTTCCTGATTGACTCTTACTGAATATCCATCTGGGAAAATCAAGCTTCCTTGATGAGAGCCTAAAATAACATTCTGATAACCATCTGAGGTCTACTTTTAACTAACAGAAACAGGAAGCTAATTGGGACTATAGTTAGACATATACATGTACTGATTTAGGAACTGATTTCCCAAGTGATATCTATGCCTTCTCAGATCAGTATGAAAAGTGTTCATGATGTGATCTTGAAGTCACAGGGAAAATAGGAATGCATTCATTAACTGTTGTTTACCTGCATCCAATTTGCTTTTGGGTGGAGTAAATGTTCTCCCTATGTCCATGTAAATGTAGATGGTGCCCTTTTACAAAGTAGCATCACATTAGAAGCATAATAACTAAAATAAGAATGTGTTATGGCAGATCAGTGAAAAAACAAATGCAACAGGAACAGCCATAGAGCTGTACAGACCAACACAAATGCAGATGCAAGTAATGCAGATGCAAACCATTATGTAGTTGTTTCTTACAAAGTTGTACTATTTACCTAATAACAGGTTTTTATAAAACATTGTTCCCAAGTGTGTTTGGTCCATGGAGCGTTTCTTAACTCATTTCTTGGCATTTAGGCCATATTTTCTCATTGTGGTCTGTGTTAAATAAATATTCCCGGAACTACCACTATCATGGATAGAAGGATAAAGTGCTTGCTGAGCAAATGAATGAATTAATGAATTAATGGCCTCTAGTAGGGTTACAAAATAAACTGTACCTAAAAGTAGTTCTGTTATTTAAAAATAAGTCCGATAGTAAATGCATTATTTAAATACCAAGCAAATAAAAATTTATGCTAATTCTTTTTCACCAGGCATCATAGTTTCATTGGGAAAAGATGTATTATGGAATTGTGTGACAAATTGACAAAAACACTCTGATAAATGTATAAATAGAAATGCAATTTCAGAAACACAAACACCATATTCATACTTATACAAGTGTGATTGCTTTCCTCATTACATTGGTCCTTTTTGAAAGCTGTGCTAGTTTGGTGGAATGGTGGCATAGTCCAACAGAGGGCACTGTGGCTACATTTTTATCTCCAGGGAGGTGCAAGGCATGCATGCAGCCAACCAGCCAACAGGGATGACTATGATTAGCCAATGAATGGCTCTGCAGGGGCTTTTTGCCACAGCACATTTTTACAAAGTGTCTCACTCTTTGGGTCCTACTTTGATGCAGTGTGTGTAAGAGACTATGTCATTATCTCCAGACTGAACTTCTGTGCTTATATATGCATGTGTGTGACAAGGTTTCAGTCAGATTCAATTGATAGCACTTCAATTTTTAATGGTTAAGCTGCATAAAATCCTAATGCATACTTTTTTCTGTATAATACATTTTGTGCTTGCATCACAGTTTTCTCTGCTTTACATTGGGTCTTTCAGACACATATGTATTAAAATGCAGAACATCAATTTTGGTCTGAGGGCCATAGGATAAAAGATATGTCATCTCAGTAGTTTTTTGTCTTTGGCTTGCATATTCAGCCAGAAGAGATGGCACTAAGAAGTGGGAGTGAAAGGTAATGGCAGAGACTAAGAGAGTAGTCGCTTACTGTCTATCCTAAGTGAGTGGACAGAGACGTAGAGTATATACATACTGTATATGTGGAGAAAGGGGGGGGGGGGGTTTGACTAGATAAGAGTTTGTGGAAAATGCCTGTAACACCCCAGACAAATATAAAAGCACCAGTAGCAGGGGTCATCAACTGAGACATTTTATCCCAGCAACAGATTTTAGTTGACTGTACAGAAAAATATGCTAGGAGAACCATTTCAAATCTGGTCATATTTCAGTAATTCCAGATTTCAAAACATAAACCTTCATGGCTTCTTCAGCAGATAATATCAGTAATTCCAGGTTTCAAAATATAAACCTTCATGGCTTCTTCAGCAGTGATATATACCCACATTACACACATTATGTCACTTATTTAGCTAAAAGCAGCTCAGGAGAAAAGAAACTAGCTACACAGCTGGACACATGGAGTCAAAAAAAGAAGAAATCTTATAGACATTAGTATTTTTTTTCTTTTACTTATGTTGTTATGCTCTCTCCTATTATACCTAAAATGACATCATGGCTTGTTTTAAAATCAAAGTTGAGCAAGAAAAAATGTTAAATGCTCCCGGCATAGAGAATCTAATCTGTTTACAGTCTGTGGTACCCATCACAGTTAGAGACATAAAGCACCGCTACAAAACACAGCATAACCATTTTAAATAGATTATTCCTATCAATAGCCATTAAGCATTAAATTTTAAATATACCATAATTTACTTGTTTCAGTTGTTTATCCATACTTTGCAAGAAAGAAATTTTATGGAATATGACCTTGAATGCACCTCTCATGTAATAATTCTTGATTCAAGATGAGTGAAAAACATGTACTTTATATGTATATCATGGGAAAATGTCTTTTGTAGAAATGCCAAACACATTATTTCAGCATGTGTCTCTTACAAAATAGTGATTTGAAGCAGAAAGGCATACAAGTTAGCCTAACTGAGTTAATTCTAAGACTGGTGAGCTAAACACCAAATTAAATATCATCACCTGATCAGACTGAAGAAATTTGGTTAATCATGGAAGTTGAAGCACAAAATAAAGTCCAATGTAAGCATCAAAACTTTTTTATTTTGCAATATACAATCTTGATTATCTGTAGAATTTGTTTGCTTGTTTGTTTGTTTGTTTGTTTGTTTGTTTGTTTGTTTGTTTGTTTGTTGCACAGTAGCTTCTAAATTATGCTGAGACTCGGCAGCTTTGGCACATGTAGTCATTTGCACAACTTTAAAGTGCTGCTTACACATTGTAAAATAACATCTCAACTAGCATAAAGGTGGGTGCTAACTGCTCAAATCTGGATGTCACATAGCACAAGCATTTATTGCTTACTGTAGGTCTGCAATTAAATACAAGAAAGTGTATTTATACAGACATTCAAGAGATTTAACCTCAGTGCAAGTATAAAACTATGACATTCATTTTATGAGCATTAGCAATACAATTAAAAGCCACTTAGCATTTCTTTTAGACTAAATTAAATTAAAGTGTAATGCTTAACTGGCTATTATTGAATCACATAAAACAAACTCTCATATGTCTAACCTAAAGAATTTTTAAATAAATAATTTCAATTCATTACATCTACCATGAGCCCCAAAAAGGTCACCAGAATTTATCACAATGATAATTTTGGCCTGCTGATTTATGGTCTAACCCCTCCCCTCTGCAGTAATGGTGTGCTATTACTTTTCTAAAGAATCCAAGTTACAGTTTTCCCAAAATTCCTGCTTATCTGGTTCAGGAATGGGTAGCTGTAACTTCCTCAATTTTGCACATACTCCCATGAATCAAAACATTTAGCCAGAACTCCCAAGCACTATGGAACACTATAGAACCATTTTTGAGCTATGAGGATTTGTGTGAGATCCGACACCCATTACTCCTGTAACTAGCTCACTCGTTTATGTGAATGGAATATAAGACATTTCATGCTAAAAGCCATTGAAATATGTGCTTTGAGGAAAAAATAATGTCAATCTATAATACGTAGCCTCTTCAAAAATGTCCCCGAACTCACTCCAAATATGCTACATTGAAAATTAACTGCCATCTAGATTGTATAGCGAATAATCAAAAAGATTATTAGATTAGATTTTTGCTTAATTTTGCATTACACACAATCTTCATCTGCGTCTTCTGAATGCTCAAAAAAAAAAAAAAAAAAAAAAACTAATGGCCCCAGAGATAAATGGCCAAGAGGCCAAGAAGCAGCACAGTTGCTTTTCCATAAGTCAAAGGAAGTTATCAGGTTACATACAGTGTGTGTGTGAGTCAGACATGCAATGACATCACTGCTAAGACAACCTGGCCAAACCATACTCCCCACACACAGACCAAGGACAGTTGAATAGCCCTATCTCAGGAACCTTAGGGTGTACAAATGAGCCATTTTCACCATTTTTTTCCACCAGGGAAACCGATGTATCTATGCAACCCTACCAAAGTGTTTGTTTCTAGTTTATTAATAATTTTGCATTACCTGCCAGTAGCTTTTGTGCTCTGTAGTTTTTAATTCCCTTGTGGTATTATTGATTATAATTTTTCCTTACTCACATATCAAGCAAATTCTTAGCACGTATAATAGCAGTATAACTGCTCCATTAATATTACAAAAATCTGTCGTGTACAAAAAGCCATTACAATTTGTAGTGTGGTAGTGTTTGTTCAATAATTACATAACAATAAGTACCAAATAAGGGCAATGATGAATGTCTGCATATTTTAAGTAAAATGCAAGACGGGGCAGCCACAGTGGTATCGGATCTAACTGGGTATATACCATGACAATGTAATGCTAAGGATTGCTGCAAATTTACAAATTGTAATCATCTGTGGGTAGTCATTACTAATGCATGCTCAAAAATTTGCAGCAAATCTACAGCATTTTAATGACCCACAGATCTGCTGTAGGTCAGGTTACTTTTCCACAGCATTGTCTATGGTCAAATCACTGGCGGCTGATGCAAATTTTTTTGGAGGGGGCGCAAACAAAATTAAACTTTTAATACTCGCCTGTAAATATCCATTTATCAGGTAATTGCGCATCATTACTACTAGTATATAACAAAGGCATGACTCGCATCACATCCAGTCAGCCAGCTGCGCTTGCCATTAAAAGTGCTGGAAAAGACTCGTTGAGAACGGTTCAATCACATGAGCCCAAATATTTGAAAACAATATTGATTCGCTAAGAAAAAAAGTCGGTGGGTTCAGGATGATTTGAAAAAATCCAATCAGAGCTCAGCCTCAGGTCACATGCTTTTCAAAAATTTACGTGCCTACATAGACACTCGTTTGTCCGGCGCCCCGCGTACACGAACACAAATGAACGTAATACAGTTCAGATTTTTTTTAATTGCAAATAAATTATATTAAGAAATACAGCGGAATATTGTGACCAAATGACTTTTTCATTATTAAAATAAATAATTATTATGTTAAATAATTACATGTTAAAGTGGCATTCTTCTCTGCCTAACTTTAAGGGGGGCGGCGCCCCTGCGCCCCGTATTGACTGGCTGAAATATTAATAACCTTCCATAGTTCAATGTAGAAACCATAGCAATGTTATTATGTAAGGTGCCGTGTCACCTATTGTCAGGTGAACTTACTGTAACAGATGAACCTAAATTTATTTAAATTAATGTTGGTAAACCCCAAAATTATTGTGATGTATCATGAATTTAGCACAAAGGAACACAATATTTTATTTTTAAATAACCTAAAATTGTTGCTAGTAAGTTTGAAATGATTGCAATGTAGTGGAAAACTATTGCCAAAGAACACAAAAATGATTGCAAGGAAATGCAAAACTATTGGTTTGATTCAAGGTAATTAAAATCTATTGCATGGCAATGGAGAAAATGCAAGGTATTGGAAACTATTGAGTATTAATGCAAAACAATTTTGAATTAATACAAAGATTTTATATATTAGGAACCTTATTTCACAATTTAAGTTCTTAGTCCATTTTTATCATCAGAAAATATAATTCTTGAGTATCACTACTAAAAGCTGTCCTGAATGCTTTTAGTGGTTGGCTAAATAGATAGATATTATATGTCTATATAGATAGAGCTTGGCTGTCGTTTGCCTCCTCATCTTGTTTTTTCTCTTTTCTGCCTTTGCTATATTTTTTATTCTTCTTTCTTATACACTGTCTGTGTCAGACCCATCTCTCCTTGTGCTCTTCTGTTCATGCTTTGTGTGCCAAAAAGCAGCAGAAGCATACCTCAGAAAGAAGACGCAGAACACTTTTTTTTTTTTTTTTTTTTTACAGATGTATCACCAGGAGCCTGTTTCAATGAGACAGACATTTTGAAACATGAGCCTGTTCGTTATCATGCTGTACTGTCAAAATGCTGCATTGGTAACTGTTGTCAGTCAATGATGATTAACTAGTTTTAGTTAGAACATTTAATTATTCGCATTTTCTTCTAACAATTCTTCTGTTTTAAGCTAAGCAGAGCACATTTTCAGTTAAATTTTAAAGTGATAACCCTGCCTATTTTAAAAGTTGATTAACAAAGACTTGCTTCATGTTTGTTGCACTTTTGTTCGCAATATTCTCAGTGAAGTGTTTACTTCTTACTGATTGGGGATCAGGGAAACTGGCAATGTTTCACTTGCTACTGGGCCTGCACATTATCAGTTCAGCCCAGATTTCTTTCTTTTTTTTTTTTTTTTTTTTGTACTTTGGGTTTTGGGAGGATAAATCATTTATTGTGTTGCATTATATAGCATTAGCTAAAAAAATTAAGCAGAGATAAAATGATAGGCAGAGTACCTATTTATATACTTGGTACTTTGTCAGTGATGTCTATGTTTAAGGGTAATTATTTTAATTGAGTGCATTATGAGGGGATGATAAACTGAGCATAAATTAATTTATAACTGCAAATTTAGTAAGCGCATAATAATTGATAGCATTTCAGAAACCACAAATAAAACTTTGTCTCAAAAGTAAAAGTTACATTGACTGAAGTCAACAGCTGTGTACTCTGGATTCACTAAATAAATATTCACCCTTTTGAAACAGTTGGAATTTTCCCTGAGTCTCCTCCTCACTCTTGGTAAGTGTTGGTCTCGTTCTCAATGACACCTGCTGTCATGCCATAAATACTGCTGAATGGGCCATTGAGTGAGCAGGGCTGCCAAGAGCTTAGCTGCGCAGGATGGCGATGAGCTCGCATAAAGACGACACCCGTGTTATTTATTCCATCTCTGAGAAGTCTAGGAAATGAGATGTTTACCATAAATGGGCCTCTCAACAGCCCCTGAACACCTTTCAGTATTGATTCAATGAGTTTGATTTGTAAATAAATACATCAATACATTCTCACACAGCTCAACCTGGGTTTCAGGGTCTGAAAAACAGAAAGCCCTTCTAAAGGTGAATGAAGACAAATGTATTGACATAGATAAACATGTTTAATTATTGTGCACAAATGCTCCAAGATTAGGTAAACTGGTGACTTTTTTGTTATATTTCTTTTTTTAATGGAAGAAGTTCCTTCAGGAGTATGGTGTTACATAAAACAAAACAGAACAACATGAGGCTACACATATTTTAAAATTCTACGCAGCTCTTTGGCAGTTTTATTTTATAGTATGAGACGTACAGTATTTATGATAAATTATTAATCTAGTCTTTCAACAGGTCTTATACAGGTCTAGTTTTATATATTTATTTATTATAAATTTTTTTAACTCTTAAAATACGAGCACATAGATTTTTTTAGCTTCGCAAAAGCAAGTCTTGTTTACCTCGTGTTTGGTGGGTTCACTCTGCGTACTCCAGTTTGGTGTTCCCAAATTGCCCATAGTGTGTGAATGTGTGTGTGTCCTGCGATGTATTGGCACCCTATACAGGGTGTACCCTGTCTCATGTCTCCTGTGATAGACTCTAGGACCCTCATGACCATGAATACAGAATAAAGCGTATAGACGATGAGTGAGTGAGTGTATGTAGTAAAAAAAGATTTTATTCCTTCAAAATTAATGAGATTCCATTTCAACATTGCCATTAGCCAACAGCTTGCTTGTGTGAGTCACCTGTTTTAACAATACTGAGATGATGGGATTCAGGGCTGCAGTTCTGACACTCTACAAAGGTCATATGCTTTATATATATATATATATATATATATATATATATATATATATATATATATATATATAGCCTGACTCTTAGGTCTTTCATACACACTCTTGTGTATTACTGCTGTCATCCCCGTCACCTCTTTCCCCAGGAAAAGGATCTATGAAAGACCAAGAGTGGAATCCATTTTAAATTTTAATTGGCTGCCTTTGTGTGTTACACAGACACACGTTCAGGCCGACATTATCCCCTCAAAGCTTTAATTACCAACTGCTTCTTGGTTTCAAAACATCAAAAGGATGTGTGAGTAAGTGAATGAATGGAAAGGACTGTGTGTGTGTGTGTGTGAGAGAGAGAGAAATGGCAAGGCATACATGTTTGTTAAAAGACAGTCATGCAAGCCCTTTCCTACTATCAAACAGTTCTGATTGTTTTCACATCAACCCTACATTTGGAGATGCAGGGGGCTTTACAAATCTCCACATGCCTATTGCCTGTTTGATGTCCGCTTTTTTCTGGTGCCTCTCATTGCCCAGTGAGCAGTCTGAGTGCAATGAAATATAAAGAAATAAACAAATGTACAATGGATTACTGGCTAAGCTGGCTGTAGTGCACCACATTTAAGCCAGATGAACACTCATTTGACTCAACTGAGCCTAACATGGCAACAGATCCATATGTCTTCTTCTATTCTTGTTAGTCATGGCTGTCTTGAAGAAAAGAGGTGATAATGGCACCAAAGGGATGTAGTATTTTTTTTTTATCTCCTCATATGAGAGCAACTTACATAGCTTAGTGGCTTAATTGCGACCATGCAACCTATGCTAGCATCAAAGATTTGAGTTGTAAGTCTGAATAAAAAATGTATCAAACACACACCTGTGGTTAAGCTTCCGTTCTCTCACCTAATCTTAAGAGCTTTTCTAAGCTAAGATAAAGAAGGCCTATTCAGTCAACCCTTGAAGTTAGCTTTACAGTGGAGATTTTTTTTTTCTCTCTCCCCAAATAAGTGAAATATAATAATTATCAAGCGGCAACCGGAGGCGAATCAGAAGACTAGCAGTTAGCCCGTGTAGCGTGGAGGATAAATCCAAACGTGGAAGCAGCGCGAGTGGTGTCGACTTCAAGGGCCTCGGACTCCCTAGAGCATGTCCCAGCCCGTAGGCAAAGTTCGGTGCAGGTCGGGCCCCATTGAAGATGTGTCCATGAGATGAGCGGGTCATGTTGTAGTAGCCAAGGGTGCCCGAGGATGAGGGGGGGGGGGATGAAATGGGGGTGTGGTGAAACCGGATCTGCTCTTGGTGTTGGTTGATGATTAACTGGATTGTAGGCGAGGAACGTGGAGGGTCGTGGCGTGGTCGGAGATGGTGATGAAGTGGCAGGTGGCAGGGTCCGGGGGGCTGGCCTCGGATGAGAGAGCAGTCGTTGGTCTATTCGAAGGGCGAGTTGGATCAGCCCCTCCAAAGTAGCGGGAAGCTCTCGTGCGGCGAGTTCGTCTTTCATACGGGAAGCCAGTCCCTCGTATTAGGCCGTCCGGAGGGCGGTGTCTCTCCAGGTGGTTTGGACGGCGTGGATCCTGAAATCCGCCGTGTAGTGGCTCATGGATGAACCCCCCTGCCGCAGATGATATAACTTTGAGTCGGTCTCCACCTCGGATGCCCGAGGATGAGGGGGGGGGATGAAATGGGGGTGAGGTGAAACCGGATCTGCTCTTGGTGTTGGTCAATGATTAGCGTGATTGGTTGGGTCTGGATGATGATAGGGCTGGATGAAAGGGGCCGATCATCGGCAGATGTAATCCGAATGGGAATAACACCTTGAGTTCCACTCCCAGTTTTTTGGCATAGGAAAAGTCAATGAAGTTGCCAGCGACACCGAAGTTGATGAACGCCATACATCTGACCCGTTTGTGGCGAGGGGCGACGGCCTAAACGGCCAAGAAGTGCTCTCCTGCCGCAATGTCTTGGACGCTAGCACGGAGAGCCGCAACCTCACCGCGCAGCTGCTCAATCAGCCTAGCATGTCCGTCCACCACATCAGAGAGGGGAGCGTAATCCACTGGGTTTACTGCTGGCTCAGTCATTCTGTCACACGGCAACTGGAGGCGAATCAGAAGACTAGCAGTTAGCCCGTGTAGTGTGGAGGATAAACCCAAACGCGGAAACAGCGTGAGCAGGCAGGATAACCACGCGATTTATTATTAAAACTCTCTCACGCAGAGAGTAAGAGTTTACACAATTAAACCCGTGTTCTAACAACACACACTCAGTCAGGAAAATGGCACAGAATGGCGAGTACTCACGAAATTGGAGAGATAGCGTCGGAGACGGCATTGGAAAACTCAATGACTGAGCAATGTGCGGCACCATTTTGTTTCCTTTTATACTTCCTGAATCGCGATCGTACTACTTCTGGGTCCTAGTGCTGGTCGCGGTGAGTGCGCATGACTATAATGACCAAATAATAATAATAATAATAAATAATAATAATAATAATAATAATTATTATTATTATTATTATTATTATTATTATTAATTTACTTTTATGTTATTCATGTTATTTGTTACATAATACAATTAAAATTTGATTAAAAGTTGTATACCTTCACAAAATTCATATATAGTTCATGCAT
The DNA here is from genome assembly GCA_011419295.1 of Clarias macrocephalus. Lineage (NCBI taxonomy): Eukaryota > Metazoa > Chordata > Actinopteri > Siluriformes > Clariidae > Clarias > Clarias macrocephalus. Next base: position 27,201 of record JAAGKR010000543.1, on the reverse strand, counting down.
AATTCCTTTATTTTTGGTCCATGCAACCTTCAGAGGAAAAAGACTCAGAGGCTGATTCTTGATTGAAAGCATTGATGGCAATCCATGGCCTGCAGGTTGAAGCAGGTCCCTTTGCAAAGGGCCGTGATCTGTAGGGACCATCTGATTGGAGGATTAAGAGTGCTGAAGGTTACATGCTGGCCTAAGGTCAGTAAGAAACGTTTTAATGAACACCTTGTCTAGAGCCACGTCTGTGGAACCAAGCCAGGTGGCACCAAACACTAATTATCTAGTAACCTTTTTGCTCGGGTCAAAGGCTCACTACCTCCACAATTTAATTTAAGAAGTAGAGAAAAGGAAGAGTGAACTTTTAAGTCCAGTTTTACGGCTGCATTTTGCCACAATATTCCTTTTTTGTGCTGCAGTTGTAAAACCTTGATAAATTGAAAGAAAGAAAGAAAGAAGAAAATCATCAGGCTTCTAATTTATTAAAATGCAAAGTATTCAAATCTGATGAGCTTTTTTTATTTTTTGAAAAAAAATGAAAATCTTTTTAGTCAATCTAACACACTTGCATCCAATGTCTATTCTCAGTCTTTCACACCCTGTAGGTATTTTAATGCTAATTGCATGAATTTTAATTGTGCACCACACAACACAACTGGAAGTGGCATATCTGAATATTATCTTACTGTTAAAACCTTTTCAGCATCATAAATGAAGTAAGAAGTTGTCAAGCAGTTATATAGGATTCTATGTGCATAGGGAAAAAAGGCTCCGCTCACCCCCTTCCCCCCCCTCCCCAATGTATCCCTGAGTATAACCAGAATTCTGTGTTTTGAGGTTCTATAGCCATGCAAAACATAAAATTTTATACTTTTTGTAGTCATTGCATTGTTTGAAAGTTCACTCCAATTGTCCACAATTGTTTTAACAAATATTTATTAACTACTAATGATTTAAACATTATGTGTTAATCATTAGAATATAGCTTTGATGTCTAAGTTTTTTGATTTGTGATGCATGTGTCTATTTCTGATTAAAAACATGTGATTGACAGATTTTTTCATAGTTATCACTTGCTCTTCTATTTACTACATACAGAAGTTGACATTTAATTGATCAAAAGAAAGTTGATAAATCACATTATGTATCTAATTAGTATGTCTATTGACCGCTAAAGGTGTTAATCAAAACTGCATTTTACTTGAGATTAGACCAAGTAGCAATCACTGCAAGACTGAGAGAACACAGAAGCAGTCAAGGACTCAAAGCCTTGACTTTATTTACACTGTTATATGTGATATGCTATTATGTGTGATACCTTGGCAGGAGCACAACCCTTGTTTGTAAAAAGTTACAAAAAGCATGCCTATTAATCTAGCCACTAAAACTCCATTTTGTTTACATCGGATTTAAGATAAATCAGCCCAATATGATCAAAGTCAATATACCATATACCAAATTGTTAGACAATTAGATCTGTTTTCCTAAATGTTACACTTCTCCATAACACCAAAGAAAGAGAGAGGATGAGAGAGAGATTATTTAAAGTATAGCACAATTAATGCTTGGAAATAATTTTTTCTCAGGAACATGCTTCTGTATAGAATAAATGTATAATTAATGTAGTATCAACATTGATTTTGAGATTAACTTTATTTATTGATGTTGTATAGGCTAAAAATCAATAGTTTTTAAGTATTTTATGTTACTTTGCTTGTAATAAATGCCACTAATTATTTTTTAATTTGAGTGCTACAAGCAGGTAATTTGTAGTGATTTAATAGCTTTAAAAGTTTAGAAATGTTATTTAATTATTTATAAAAGTTAATATAAAGTACATTGTTTTCACTTCAGGGTACTACATATTAATCAATTAATGCATTATGAAATACACTCACTGTGGCATGATTGTTGTTGCTAGACAGGCTAGTCTGATTTCTGAAACTGACGATCTACTTGGATTTTATGCACAACCATCTTGAGGGTTTACCGAGAATGCTCTGAAAAAGAGAAAATATCCAGTTAGCCTCAGTTCTCTAAGTGAAAATGCATTATTAATGCCAGAGGTCAGAGGAGAAAGTGCAGTTTGTTTCGAGCTGATAGAAAGGCAGCAGTAATTCAAATAGCATCTCCTTAACACTAAAGTATGCAAAAAAAAGCATCTCTAAATGCTGGCTCCCACTCCTGTCAACTAATAACAGGAAACTGAAGGTACAATTCATATTGACTCATCAAACTTGGACAATAAACATTTGGAAAATGTTGCCTGGTGTGATGATTCTCGATTTTTCTGTGGTTTCTGTGCAATGCATAAAAAACATGCAGGTGCAGGTCAAGCATCAAATATCAAATTAATTGTTTGAGTTTTCAGAAACTGCTGATCTTCTGTTATTTCCATTTACAACATATCTCTGGAAACAGGTGTGCTCAACAGTTGCGCCCAAATTGTTAAATTGTTAAACATTGCCATTTATTTGGAAACTCCGACTGATAATACAAAATAAGTATAGTGGATAAGGATAAGGATGACTACAGTATGAAGTCATTAATTATCACATAGTTGTTTGACTCCTTTTTAAAACCTAATGATGACTGAAATCACCCAAACAACCCTGATTAAAAGTTTACATATCCTTGAATGATTGGCCGCATTATAAATACACAGGTTGACACACACAGGTCCATTAAAGTAAAACTGTAATTACTGTCTGTGCATAGTCAGTAAGTTTCTCAGCTCATAAGGTGATGCGCTGACCAGGGGAATACTTTAAAACTGCCAATGGACCTGCGTAATAAGTTAAAATTTTATAAATTAGAAAAGTGGTTATAAAAAGATCTCTCAACATTTGAACATGTTAGCAGTGTTTAAACTCTGATAAAGAGGTGGAAATTAAGAGCATTTGTTAAAAAGATTTCACCTACTACTGCCACAAGAATTGTTCAGGACACAAGGAAAAACCCACAAACAACTTTGAGAGAAATACAGGCTGCTCTGGAAAAAAAGTGGTGTTGTTGTTTCAAGAAGCACAACAAGTAGGTACTTGCCCACTTACTATATGACTTGCATTGTCAAGAAAATCCATTGCAAGCCTCACAGCTACTGGAGCCATTTGGAGTGATGAGACCAAAATTTTATTTATTGACTTTATAGTCACAATCATAAATACTATGTTTAGAGAGGAGTCAACAAGGTCTACAGGAACTAAACTTTAATGTTCTGGAGTGGCCCTTGCAGTCTCCTGACCTCAATCTCACTGAGCTACATGGAGAAGATTTGAAATGTGCAGTTCATGCAGGACAAAAATTATAGGATTTGGAACCCTTTTGCCAAAAAGAATGTGCAGCTATACCACCTGAGGGTATTAACGACCTCAAGCAAAATTATTACAAAAGACTGCATGCCTTTATTAATGATAAATGGGGCAATACACGATATTAAGAACTAAGGTACACAAATTTATTCCCTCATTTTCTTTGTCATGTTTTGTTTGATAATTGTGTCATTTTGTTAGGCCTTACATACGAACTTAGGCCATATAAGAAATACCAAAAATACATTAGTATTGCCTTGTACATGTTTTCTTTTAAAAAATTGTACACACCTCATTCATTATCTCTCTCTCTCTCTCTCTCTCTCTCTCTCTCTCTCTTCGCATGCGGTCGGTGTGAGTGAGCGTGTGGAAGGCTTTTTTTTCCCCACTTTTTATTTATTGGGGAATGTTGTTTAAAATATATATAAGTTAAAACTTTATAGTGAGAAAGAGAGAGTGAGCGTGGCACCATCATCCACAAAAGGTTGAGCTGTCCACATGGAGCTATGCAGCCGGGGAACTCAGGGGCGACTCGGCTGGGAAACAGTGGCAGCAGCTCGGGAACAGTCAGTAGGAAAAAAACAAGGAGTCCAAGTCCGCCGCGGGCCTCAGTGATACACCCGAGCCAGCACTCACGAAGGTCAGTCTTACACACACTGCCACCACAGAGACACATACCACACCCGGCGCTAACATGAACACCGCCACTGCTGTACACAGCGTGAGTAAAGATCCCAAAGCATGTACAGTAGTCAGCGTTGACCCCGCCCCTAACGTCAGCACCAGAGAGGCACAGGAACCCCAGACCTGCACACCACCACCGATACACAAAGAAAACATACAGTTAAACCCAGAAGAAACTGAAAACTTGTTTTAGTTTTTCAGCAAAGAGAAAACACAGGACATAGACACTGACAGTAACTTGGGACAGGGTAATACAATGAACACAACTACACACATAAATAAATCAGATTATGAAACGTAACAGGGTGACTTCAAATGAAAAGACAAAATTAAGACTTTAAAAGACAGAGCTGTTGGTGGGGTGGAGGGTCACGGGGTAATGAGTGAATGTGTGTGTGTGTGTGTGTATATATATATATATATATATATATATATATATATATATATATATATATATATATATTATATATTT
>JAAGKR010000543.1:0-21569 GCA_011419295.1 Clarias macrocephalus | reverse complement strand
TGTATATATATATATATATATATATATATATATATATATATATATATATATATATATATATATTTGTATATAAAATGGAAAATAGTCGCTTAATTTGTCACAATAAAGTGAGTTTAAAACCTCAAACCTCCCTCTCTCTCTTTCTATTTACCTTTATATCAGAAAAATCTCACATATGGACTATCAGACCAAAGGACAGTTTTCCACTGATCTAATGTCCATTCTTTGTGTTTCCTAACCCAGGCAAGTCTCTCCCGTTTGTTGGTCTTATTAAGGTTTCTTTGCCGCAATTTGACCATGAAGGCCAGTCTTCTCTGAACAGTAGATGTTAGAATATGTCTACTGCTTGAACTCCTGGAAGGATTTATGTAGACTCTAATCTATTATGTCTAATGATGTAAAACAGCAATTTCTGAGGCTGGTCATTCTAACAAACTTCACCTTTGCAGCAGTGGTACGTTTTGTTTCTTAAAGTAATAATGAACTGTCCTATTTCTTTAATTATCTGTTTAAGTGACATACTTAACTGTTCTTGACATAATATGAATTTGTACAGTAGTTGCATTAGCACTAATGATGTCTGGATGTCTTCAGTGTTAATGTATGATGATAAAAATAAAGAAAAACCACAGAAGGTGTATACAAACATTTGACTAACAGTATATAAAATTCTCTTACTTCTTACTTAATCTATCTTCTTCTTTGATAAGATTTACTGTAAGTTAAAACAACCTGAACAGGATATAATCCAGTTTTCCCTTTCAGTGATAACTAAATGACTTGAACACATTCATCATATGTCACGGGCGGGCGTGGGGGTGAAGGATCCAAGCGCAGAGTGAGTGTTTACTGTTTCTCTAAATGAGCTCTGTAGTGCGAATGCAGAGTAGAGGCCGGTGTATGTAAAGAGCGAGTGCAACGCTTAGAGTCAATGAGCTCGGTGGCTGGAATGCGGAATTGCCGAGAGCCCGCTCACTGTTTTTCTGAATGGGCTCCGTGGCAGGAATGCGGAAGTGCCGAGCCGGCGCGTATAGAAAGTGCATACTCTGTCTGCAGGCAATGACAAAAGCTGAAGGGACAGCAGTTTCTTCCTCCTGGGTTGGGAACAGTGGTGGTTGATAGCCGAGGCAACACTGTAAAGGTGACATGCCTGTAGAGGAGGTGGGAAGCGAGTTATGTGCATACTCAATCCAAGGGAGGAAACGACTCCAAGAAGCTGCATCCTGTGAGGTCATGCATCTCAGAGATTTCTCCAATTCTTGATTCATGCGCTCGGTTTGACCATTGGTCTGAGGGTGAAATCCTGATGAGAGGCTGGGGGTGGCGCCAATAAGGCCACAAAAGGCTTTCCAAAATTGTGCAGAGAACTGTGGGCCCCTGCCCGAGACTATATCTGATGGGAGGCCATGGATTCTGAAAACGTGGGAGATAAGGAGTTCAGCCGTTTCCTTGGCAGACGGAAGCTTAGGTAGAGGAATGAAGTGGGCTGACTTGGAAAACCGGTCAACAACTGTTAAAATGCAGGTATTATTGTTGGAAGGTGGCAATTCGTTTATGAAGTCCAATGAAATGTGAGACCAAGGGCGATGGGGAATGGGAAGGGGTCTTAGGAGTCCCTCAGGCGGACGATTTGTTGTCTTATTCCTGGTGCAAATATCACAAGACTCCACAAAGCTTTTGACATCCTCCTTGATGGTCGGCCGCCAGAAGCGTTGATTGAGCATTGAAAAGGTGCGAGTTGCCCCTGGGTGACAGGCTAGCCTGGAGCTGTGGCCCCATTCTAGGACTTGGGAGCGAACAAAGAGCGGGATGAAAAGTAGCCCAGGTGGAACATTACTGGGGCCCTGGCTCCTGTTCCAGAGATTGCAGGACCAGGTTTTCCACATTTAGCCGGGTTACAGCTATAAGGCACTGGGGCGGAAGGATGGTTTCCCTTGTGGATATGTCCTGGGGGGCGTGAAACTGTCGGGAGAGGGCGTCAGGCTTAGTATTCTTGGTTCCTGGGCGAAATGACAGCATGAAGTTAAACCATGAAAAGAACAGCAACCAGAGTGCTTGATGTGAATTGAGTCTTTTGGCTGACTTGAGATATTCTAGGTTCTTGTGATCAGTCCAAACAAGAAACGGGTGTTCAGCTCCTTCCAACCAATGTCTCCATTCTTCGAGGGCAACCTTAACTGCTAGCAACTCACGATCCCCAATGTCATAGTTCCGTTCAGGGGGCGTGAGCCGACGAGAAAAGAAAGCGCATGGATGAAGTTTGTTGTCCTTTGGTGTTCTCTGAGAAAGCACAGCTCCCACTCCTGTCTCAGAAGCATCAACTTCGACGATGAACTGGAGAGATGGGTCAGGAAAGGTAAGGATGGGTGCTGTGGTAAAGCGCTGCTTGAGCTCATTGAAGGCCTTATCTGCTAGGGAGTTCCATCGAAAGAGGATCTTGGTGGATGTGAGAGATGTGAGTGGGGCTGCCACCGTGCTGTAGTCAAGGATAAAACGCCGATAGAAATTGGCGAAGCCCAAAAAGCGTTGAAGCTCCCGCCTCGGCGATGGTGTTGGCCAATCCGTCATGGCCTTTACCTTGACTGGGTCCATCTGGATACCTGATGGTGAAATGGCATATCCCAGGAAGGAGGTGGACTCACGGTGAAACTCACACTTCTCAGCCTTGACATAGAGTTTATTTTCCAGCAGACGTTGAAGGACCTGGCGCACGTGGAGCTTATGTTCCTCTACGGAGTGGGAGAAGATTAGAATGTCATCCAGGTAAGCGAACACAAAAACATTGTGGAAGTCTCTAAGAACATCATTAATGAGTGCCTGAAAAACTGCCGGTGCATTGGTCAGGCCAAATGGAACAACCAGGTACTCATAATGACCCATAGGGGTGTTGAATGCAGTTTTCCACTCATCACCCTCTCTTATCCTGACCAGGTGGTAAGCGTTTTTTAGGTCTAACTTGGAAAATAGGCAGGCATCCTGGAGTAATTCAAATGCAGTTGACATGGGGGGAAGCGGGTAGCAGTTCTTGACTGTAATCTCATTAAGGCCTCTATAATCGATGCAGGGTCTGAGGGACTTGTCCTTTTTTTCCACAAAGAAAAAACTCACCCCTGCAGGGGAGGAGGAAGGGCAGATGATTCCAGCTGAAAGTGACTCAGAGATGTATCGTTCCATGGCTTCTCTTTAGGGACGTGAGAAAGAGTAGAGTCGCCCTTTAGGTGGAGTGGTGCCTGGAAGTAGGTCGATGGCACAGTCGTATGGACGGTGAGGCGGTAATGAGATGGCACGTGACTTGCTGAACACCTGGCGAAGGTCGTGGTACTCGGCGGAAACCTTAGAAAGGTCAGGGATCTGAGTCTACTAGGGCGTGTGTGGCGTGAGGCAGATTGTCATAAATCAGGGTCACTGGGGAAGGAAAGCGAAGGTTAGGAAATGGGTGTTATGTAGAACTCCCCTGTACCCCCAGAACTACCGGGGTATCCCGGCTCTTTAATGGACAGGTTCGCACGACGTGGCCATCCTGACCACAGTAGAAGCAAGCACCATCGTCCTTCCGACGTTGACGTTCCTTGGGCAAGATGTGCGCGCAGTTGACCCGCATAGGTTCTGGAGGGGGCTTAGGTGTGTCTGTGTTAGAAGTGGGTACGTTGAGGAACTGACTAGACTCCCTTTGTCATGTTCATTTGCGGCCGTCGATACTTGTAGCCAGGTCAATGAGCCCCTGAAGATCGGAAGGGAGCTCTCGGGCTGCTAACTCATCCTTGATTGGGTCAGAGAGTCCATGAAGGAATGTGTCGACGAGTGCCTGATTTTTCCAACCACAAGAGGGAGCCAGAGTCCGAAAATCAATAGCATAATCAGAGACAGATTGAGATCCCTGGCGTAGTTCAAGTAACTGAGCTGTCGCCTGACGCCCTGTGAATGAACGATCGAAAACCTCTCTCATTTCATTTTGTATGTGTAGCAGCAGGGCACCTGGGCATCCCATAAGGCTGTCCCCCATTCTCTCGCTTTACCAGAAAGGAGAGTGATAATATAGGCAACCTTGGAGCGTTCAGTGGGGAAAGATGATGCCTGCAGCTCAAGCACGAGGGAGGACTGAGATAAAAATGAGCGGCAGGTGGATGGGTTTCCGTCGTAAGTAGGCGGCGCAGGGAGGCATGGTTCATGATTGATGGAGTGCACAGGAAGAGGAGGCTGGAGAATGGGAGTTGGATGTGCTTGTGTCTGCTTTATTTGTAAGATGAGAGCAGCTAAAGCCTCTGTAACGTTATGGAGAGAGCAAGTTATCTGCTGGATATTCTGCTGGTGAGTGCCCAAGAGCGCCCCCTGTTTCTCTAGTGCACTTCTTAATTGTACAGCCTCTGCTGGATCCATTACTGGCCAGATTATACTGTCACGGGCGGGCGTGGGGGTGAAGGATCCAAGTGCAGAGTGAGCGTTTACTGTTTCTCTAAATGAGCTCTGTAGTGCAAATGCAGAGTAGAGCCGGTGTATGTAAAGAGCGAGTGCAGCGCTTAGAGTCAATGAGCTCGGTGGCTGGAATGCGGAAGTGCCAAGAGCGCGCTCACTGTTTTTCTGAATGGGCTCCGTGGCAGGAATGCGGAAGTGCCGAGCCGGCGCGTATAGAAAGTGCACACTCTGTCTGCAGGCGATGACAATCCCGCGAAGCGAGGCAGACGAATTGCGCTGGCTGCTAGATCCGAAACAGTAGTTCGTGGTCGATGAACAGGCAGAGATCCGAAACGTGAAACCGAGAAAGTCCGTGATCAGAGCTCGTGGTCAATAAACAAATCCGAGGGTCAGCAACAGTAAATCCGCAAAGACGAAGGATCCGTAGCGTGAGACAAAGACGAGGTCGTGAAAACAGAGCGTGGTCGAGATTCGGGAGTTCAAAGCAAAGCAGAGAGAGACGCTGCAATACTGGGCATGGATAGCACACAATAATCTGGCAGAGAGCTGTTGTCTGAAGGTGTGTTAACTAGGGAGCTGTGATCATCAGGAATTGAGAACAGGTGTCTTTGGAGTGGTGAATGAGGTGGTGAAAAGCAAGGGACGGGATGGATCGTGGAGCAGGAGTGTGCAGGTGATCAGGATCTTGACTGACACATGGGCATGACCTGGTGTGCTGGGACATCATAATGATAATGTATTTTGAAGAACGTTGTCTGTGAAAAACGGGGTTAAAATGGAAACAAGTGCATTTAGCAAGTCCTATCCCTGTCAGGTTCTCAATGTGTTTATTACGTTGTCACTAATTTACTATCAAACACATGATCATGCTCTCACCAAATCCAGTGAGATTAAACTGAGTTGTTATTATGTATGTGTGTTTCCTGGCCCAGACAAGTCTCTTCTGCTGTATTCTTACCGCATGTTGTTATTGCATTGCAAAACTCAAAATCAGTTAATCAGTTACATCAAACTTTAAGTTTGTTGAACTTGTTGAAAATCAAATAAATTGTTGCTGCTGTCACACCAGCAGACAATCCCACCCAGGAATCAAACCCCGGCCTTTCGCATGGCAGGCGAAACACCTACCACTGAGCCACCAATGCTTTATAGAGTTTAAGTTGGTGGAACTTTAAGGTGATGGTTATTACTCAAGTACTTACGATTACTTAAAATATGAAATTTGTTCAGTTAACTTGAAAGGTGTCATTTCTACAAACTCATAAATACCAAAAAGTTCTGAATACTCAAAAAGATCTATTAATTTGACCTAATTGCAATTATTTAAGTTAACAGTACTCAATGTGTTTAATTACTTTGAGCATTAGGGTTTACAGTGCAGGTTGGAACAAATATCATGCCTTGCACAGTGCTTTTCATCACAAAGTGATGTAGTTATATCAAGTATTTATGCTACATTCTCTGAGCATGACATACAGTAGATGCACGGATAACCTCCTGCATGCATGCCATACATGTAGTAAGCAACTAAAAAATGTAATATAAACTTACACTTTTCTACAACAAAGGCATGGACTTACTCCATTCATGTAGCAAACAATGCAGTAACATCTTCTGCACCATCTTTGAAGTACGTTAATGTCATCATTATTACAATGTCATCGTTACTAACTGAAATTAAAATTATATTTTTATTTGTTACATTCACTGCCATACACAGTATGTTCCCTTTCAAAAGCTAATGGGAAACACTATGGGAACATCTCTTTGTTCTCCGGTTGTGAAGCCTGTGCATGTTAAAACCGCCGAATACTTCGGCTTATAACCTCTGCCAGGCATGACGTCACCAAATAAGGTGCACCTGCAGGTTATAAATAGGAGTGAACTGGAAACATATTCCGATTTTTTTGTTTTCAGGACCGCTTTGTGTTTGCGTGTGTGTATGTGTGCAACAGAATCATGGTAGGAAAGAAAAACTTTATTTACCGATAAAGGCAAGAGTTGGTTGAGACATGCGTGCCTCCGTGTGATAGATTTCTTTCGGAGGGTGATCTCCACAACTTTTCTTTGAATGCTTGGGTTTCAAGGAAAGTGCAAGCATTGTGATCTCCTCCCTATTAAGGCGCTTTGTGCGCGGCTCGCTTTCTTTAAAGAGAAACTGCGAGCCGCGGCGCATTCTTGAGACTTGCGTGCATATGACACGGTATTTCTCCTTTCTCTCGCGCTCTCCCCGGATCAGGAAGTTTTAGCGTCTGCTTCTCAAGCATGCTCCGGCGCTTCTTTTGAGCAATTGGAAGAGATTCTCCCGTTGCTTCCATGGAGATAGAGTGCCCATCTGGCAGACGCGCATGAGACAGAATTCCCCCTTTCTCTCGCACTATTGCTGGATCAGGAAGTTTTTAGCGTCCGCTTCCCAAGCGCGCTCCGGCGCTTCTTGTGAGCGGGTGAAAAAGACTTCCTCACTTGATTCCATGGAGATAGCGTGCCGATCGGGCAGACGCGCATGAGACGGAATGCTCCCTTTCTCTCGTGCTCTCCCCTGATCAGGAAGTTTTAGCGTCCGCTTCTCATGCGCACTCCGGCACTTTTTGTGAATGGGCCGAATAGATTTCCTCTCTCGCCGCAAAAATAAATAAATTAAAAAAAATAAGTTAGACGACAGGTTTCTGTCGGGTGGCCAGGAGAGGGGCCTCAACGAGGGTTCCTCCCCTTTTTTGGCGACCTCCATGATAAGTTAACTCTTTCATGGAATAAGCGTTATTCATCCCCTGTTTTATGATGATACCCCAGATTGAAGAGACGCTTGCGCACTCTCTCTCACCTGGGAGCTCATCCTCCCTGAAAAGGCCCACACTGCCCACCAAGCCGTGTAGACTAACATCTTCGTTGGTGGGGAAAGCTTTTCAGGCAGCGGGTCAGGCTGGTGCTGCCCTGCACACCATGGCGGTTTTGCAGGCATACCAGGCTCACCTGCTGAGAGTTCTGAGCACTGGCGGGTCTATCGACGGCGCCGAGCCACAGATTTTTCTTGGTGCCACCAAGCAGACGGCCCATGCTGTAGGCTGTTCTATGTCTGCCACAGTCGCCACAGAGAGACATCTGTGATTTAACCTCACCTGCATCGAGTTCAGGGATTGTGTTTTTCTCCTTGATGCCCCCCTCTCGACTTCCGGCCTCTTTGGCGACGCTGTAAACACCGCCGTCACTAGGTTTCAGGAGGCGACGCTCTACGAGCAGACCTCTGTGAGGTTTCTCCCCTGCCGTGCTCAGGAGTTGGGACTGTCGGCCACCCAGTCCTGAACAGGTCTGGTCCCCACGAGGCATGAAGAAGAGAGGCGTGAGAGAAGGAGAGTGTGCCATGCTAGCTACCCCCTTGTAGAAACAGGGGAGGAACACGTCGCGCTTTGAAATCCCCCTCAAAAAGAGAAAAAAAAAAAAAAACACCGGAGCTGAGCTGACCGCCAAAAAAGAGGTCCTGAGTTTGACGTGCCCAGGAACACGGGGGTGTCTCCCCCCGAGGAGGGACGTGTAAAATTCCAATAAGGGATAAAGACTCCTCCCTGGCACCCTCTGGGGGCCGTTGTCTAATCTCCGCCACCACTGGTGTTTTGGGAAACAGCGGTCTCTAGCGAAATGTTAGGTGCTCGGTTCCTTCCTGCCTCTATTTTCATAGAGAAATATTGCCACAACACAGAAGGCTCCTGAAGTTTGCTTTCGGGGGCGAAGCTTACCAGCATCGGGTCCTTCTATCTGGCCTAGCTCTGTCTTCCTGCACATATAAAGTGCATGGATGCAGCTCTGGCTCTATGATTCCAGGGCATCCGTATTCTGAATTGTATAGACGACTGGCTGATCCTAGCTCAGTCTTAATAGCTAGCGCTTCAACATCAGGATGTCATCCTAGCTCATCTCCATTCTTTAGGATTGAGACTCAATGCCATGAAAGGCATTCTCTTTCCTGTTCAGAGGACAACATATTTGGGCGTAACATGGGATTCGATCACAAGGCGGGCACAGCTGTTTCCCATCCTCCAACACCCTGAAGGAAATCAAGCTAGGCCAGAAAGTGACTCTTCATCACTTTTAAAGATCTCTAGGTCTCATGGCAGCTGCGTCCATGGTGATACCTTTAGGCCTTCTGCACATGAGGGCGTTTTTAGATGTGGCTAAGAGCCAGGGGATTTCACTCAAGGCCCAATCCCTAGAGGCTAATAAGGGTTACGCGCCGGGGCTGAACCCTTTCTATGTGGTTCATACATCGGTTTCTGACTTTGGGTCCCATTTTAGGTCCATCTTGTCATCGCAAGATGCTAATGACAGACGCTTCCCTCATGGGCTGGGGTGTGGCCGTCCACCACAAGGGAGCTGGAGAGGTCATCTTCTCGCATGGCACACCTATTGCCTCGAAATGATGGCTCTGTTTCTGGCCCTGAAACACTTCCTCCAGCAGTCGAGAGGCTACCATGTCCTAGTGCGCGTGGACAACACTAGGGTCCGTCAACAGGGTTTGCGCCTCTTATCGATAGCACCCCAGTGGCCGACCAGAGTGTGCTACTCGGATCTAATATCACTCGTCGACGGCTCACCCTGGGTGATTCCAGTGAGGAGGGATCTTCTGTCTCAGGCGCAGGGGACAATATTTCATCCCTGGCCCAAGTTCTGGAAAAAATGACATCTGGCCCCTGAAGGGGACCAACTAAGAGATGCTGGTCTTCCAGCCAGCGTAATTGAAACCATTTTAAGTGCCAGGGCTCCCTTCACTAGAAGAACTTATGCCCTCGAATGGAGTGCATTTGAAAGTTGGTGCAGATTGACAGATTGTTCAGTGCTGGAGTTTCTGCAAAGTTGTCTTCTGGCTTATGTCCTAGTACTCTCAGAACATACATAGCCACTATTTCAGCATGCTTTGACTGATGGGGTTTCTGTGGAAAAGCACCATTTAGTTGCCCGTTTTATTTGTGGAGCTAAACCGTTGAGGCCGCCCACTAAAGCGACGATCCCTTCATGCGACATGAGCTATCGTACTCGAAGGCCTGGCTGACACCCCTTTCGAACCACTAGAGTCAGCACCTGTCAGGCTTTTGTCTCTTAAGATGGTTTTTCTTATGGCTATTACTTCTTTGAAGAGGATTGGGGATCTGCAGGCTCTGTCAGTCTCCCCATCCTGCCAAGACTTTGCCCCTGGGCTAGTCAAAGCTATTCAGCATCCTCACCCGAACTATGTTCCCAAGGTTCCATTCTCGACCATGCACCCAGTCGTTCTTGAAGCCTTTTGTCCTCCACCTTTCACAGCTCCAGAGCAGGAAAGACTTTACTTACTGTGTCCAGTACGTGCTCTTCGGCTTTACGTCCACCGCACTAGCTAGTGGCGTAAGTCAGAGCAGCTCTTTATTTGCCATGGGGGTCGCAACTGGGGGGCGGCCGCCACTAGACAGACTCTGTCACACTGGGTGGGAGATACTATTGCCCTAGCCTATGAGGCGTGTGGTCACACTTCCCCGCTGGGAATCAGGACTCATTCGACCAGGGGGATTGCCTCATCAATTGCTCTGGCAAGAGGTGCCCCCCTGCAGCAGGTGTGTGATGCAGCAGGAAGTAAGCAACCCGAGACGATATGCAATGAAATTCTTATATGACTGCCTGTGACCTAAAAGAACGAAGCATTTCTCATTATAATCATAGCAATGAATATCAATTGAATTCTCATTTTTACTAGAGAACAAACAACCTCTGTTGTTATATTAACTTCCATTAAAAGAAGTGAACCCATCCAATGTTCTAATTGCATAATTGTTTAAAGTATAGTACCGTCCTGTAAAAATTATAAAACATAACTTTTTTGCTTTATTTAGTCCCATCAACCATCACATTTATTTTGAAATATTATGATAATAATAAATATAGTGTCTAAATCACTTTTCTTTTTTATGTCTTTGGAATGTTCAGGGAAACCAACTTACCCATAGAATAGACCTTATGTCTTTAAGTTCTTCCTGCATCTTGCCTTGGTCACAGAGACAAAAAAAAAAGTTGTTCCTACTGTGTTCACCCAATGTTTTAAAGACACAGTGGGCACATGTTTCAGGGCCTAAGGAATAAAAAAGGTACAGGTACACTTCTTCAGGAGTTTTTTGAGGGTTTTAGTGAAGTGTTCCTATCATCATAAAATGTCATGGATTTGTCTGCCATAGTGATGACAAGTGATGTATTACATCTCATCCACTAATTCCAAGATATGCTTTTAATAATTTATGTATTCATCAAGTGATGTTATTACGCTTTATAATTATGCAATATAATTTAACAGTATGCACTAGGATGGTTTAGTAGTTAGCACTGTTGCCTCACACCTCCATGGTTGGAATCTCACCTCAAGTCTTCCTGTGTAGAGTTTGCATGTTTTCCCTATGCTTGCTGGGTTTTCTCTGGGTATGTGTATGTTTCCTCCAACCTTACAACATACAGCATAGGCTGACTGACGTTTCCAAAAAGTAGATAAATGAGTTGAGTTAATGTAAGAAAGTACAACAAAGTGCTGTTTTAAAATTGTTACAGGATGGTACTGTACTTTAAACAATTATGCAATTAGAGCAGTGAATAAGATAATGTTTTAATGCCGATTAATATAACAAAAGAGGTGGTTGTTCTGTTAAAAAAAAAAGAGAATTCAATTGATATTCATTACTATGATTATAATCAATCCATACATATGCAGCATATGCAGTGATGTTCCTTTGGTGTATAGTGAGGCTTTAAAGAGCTTAGCTTATATCCATATCACATTTTGGGAGGATAGGGAAAACAACTGAATGCCTTCGTAATATTAAAAAAGTGAAGGCTAGGAAAAGACAGTTAAAGGTTTTAAAAGCTTTGGAACATATGCAAAGAATGTGAAGATAATTCCAATTTTGACTTTGGGGTCAGGATATGCTTGGATAGCCTCTTCTAAACCCAGATCCCAGAAGTTCTTTGTCTTTTTACCAGAAGCCCAACATCCCTCACTGATTTGTTTCAATTTAAACTGTTATCACATAAGCAGGTCGTCTGCCGAACATAGAATTTTATGAAAAGCTCAGAAAATCCAAATAGGAGGAAACTGTGGGTTTCAAATGCATTGTTCTTCTCTATTTTGTAACCTTGACTGATTTTATTGTGTTTGCCAGACTGCAGGCTGGATAGAAAAGCATGTGATGCCTGCTATCTCCACAGCCTGCATCTTATGGAGGAATTAGACACAGATATTCAGGGGATATTTCAAAGCATCTCTGTTGTTTTGTGGATGGATGTCTGTGAATCTCAGCAGCTTTAAAATATCTTTGTCCTCAATATCAGGAGAAAAGACAAACAGCCTGGATTCACTGAATCATATTTTTTCATGATTTCACATAATTTATGAATGACATAAAATACAATACATACCAGCTGCCTGTCAGGGATCAATATTATATTAAAATATTATATAACACTTAAATTTGTTAAAGCATTCATAAAAATAAATCCCTATTGAACTATCATATCTTTTTGGTCAGACGATTCTTTTGATTACTGATTATTTTCATTAACAGTACCTCTGGCAATATCATTAACTGTAATTAAAATTTTAAAAAGTTCTAATATGCTGTTGTTTATATAAGAACAGCTATTTCACAGAGATGTATGTGGCAGAAACTCCACATGAACAGAATAATAATAAAAAAAATGTTTTCTGTTAGGAGATTTTATGTAACATTAACATCAGTAGCCTGTAACAGTCACAAAGTTTCCAGGTCTTCAGGAGTCTTCAGAACAGGAGGGTTTCCTGTTTTTGAGAGGAATGTGCTTTCTATTTTTGCCTGTGTGTGTAAGAGAGAGAGAGAGAAAGCGAGAGAGAGAGAGAGAGAGAGAGAGAGAGAGAGAGAGAGAGAGTCAAAAATTATGCACACTCCAGTTATATTAAAACTCCTGTTGTCTTATCTGTGTTTTCCATTCAAGGCTGTCTCCACAGTCACTGCTGTAGGTGTGAATGTGTTACATCAGTTAATATGTAACTTCAGTGTGAGCAAAAATGGATGCCCCACTTGCAATTTGTAGCATGCATGCAGTGATCAGATTTCTTTTGTGGTCTAGGGGTGTAAAAGGGGTCTTTTTGCATTGTAAATTTATAATACTCTAAGAAAGGTGAAAGTTTCTTAAAAACAATTATTCCTGATGATGAGACATGGGTTCATCACTACAAGCCAAGAAACATCTTTAATCTCTGACCAAGAACACGCTAAAAGTCAACCATCGACAATTCTCAAGAGCCAGTATTAGTTCATTATCAGGAAAAAACTTCAATTTAACAATACTCATTGCAGTAACATGTGTATTAAAGAGCTAGAGCCTAAACTTCAGATTAAATACAGACCTGCTATCCAAAGTCTTTGTGATCTTGCATGACAATGCACATCCAGTATAAAAAAGTTCTAAAACGCTATATCTTTCATTATGTGCCCGAGCAGTATAACAATAATCAAAAGCGCTTGCCTAAACCAGTGCTTTAAAGATCATGTCTGACTTTTCTCTTTACTCCCTTCCCAAGTTACTGCAGGATATCCATCCACTGTCTTTATAAGTTTCATATGGACTGAAGGTTGTGAAGCAGGGTTAGGCAGGATGAAAAGAACGTTTAGGATTCTATTCTCTCAGAGTATCCTATCTTGTTGGCCTCTTCCCCAAGAGACATTAGCATGATTTAACATGACAGAACAGTCTTTTTCAGCCATGTTCTGGCAAAAGATTCAGAGTAGTGGAAAAGAGGAAATTTTCAATTAGCTTACTTTTTTTCTTTTTTTTTTTTTAATAGGTAATTTTTAGTCCTGGAATGGAAAGAAAAGATACAAACCTGACCCAAAAGAGCATTGAACCAATAATTTACATCTGCTTTGTAATACAAAGCATGATTTTTTTTCACTTATAATCTAATGTAGAGCACAAATTTGTTTGGGGATGCTGTGTGTGCAAGATATTGTGTATCCTGTAGAGCCTGTTGTATTGGCTATGTGCTTTGCTGTCAGTTTGATTAATAAGTGAATCTGCATGGCTAGGCTCTAACGGCTGATGAAAGATGAGATTAACAGGAGAAACGGTGATGAGAAAAGAAGAGATTGAGGGGTAGATCAGATGGAGAAGTAATAGAGCAGGTCTCTCTCCTAAATTGAAAGGAGGACAGGGGTTAGAAGATGTAGAGGGGCTACTGAGAGATTGGAAATAGTCTGAGACCCAATTATTGGCAGTTTGCTCAGAAAGCCAGTCTAGTCTTAAAGGGGAAAAGTGATATGTAATCTTGATGTCACATCAAGATATACAATCAGATGTTGCAACAGTTAGAAAGTCAGCATAAAAGAAAGTTGAGATGTAGTGTCACTACTCTCATTTGTTTCTCTAGATAGTGTTCCTCATACTACTGTATATCCATTCCCTCTGTCCATTCTCTAACTCCCTTCTGCAGTCAGTTTGTGACTTGAAGAAGCAATGTTTAAGGATTTGACAATGTTTTCTTCTCAGGTCAAGTTTAGAATTTATTCTATTGTTTGACATAAGTAGGGTCTAATCTATCTGGAAAGTCCATGAGTTTATGTGTCCCGAATTTGGTTTGCTGTTTATTTAGGAACCAATGAAGTCATTGGTATGCACAATGCAGCCCTTAACAATTGTATATATGATAATGAAAACGCTATGGGAACATCTCTTTGTTCAACCGGTTGTGAAGCATGTGTGTTTCGAACACGGCAAATTTTGGCTTATATAACCTCGGTCAGGTGACTTTGATGAGATGCACCTGTGGGTTATAAATAAGAGTGAACCGGAAACATCCTCAGGTCTTTTGTCTTCAAGGACCGCATTGTGTTTGGGTGTGTGTGCGAAACAGATATACAAAAAAGAAAGAAAGAAAGTGTTCGATTACTGATGTGGTATATATGGTATCAGTATGGTAGAGTTTGAGAGGAAATGCATGCCTCCTTGTGAGAGATTTCTCTCGAATGGCGATCTCCACACTTTCTGTTTTGAGTATTTGGGGAAGGGCACGCTCTCCTCGGGCTCGAGGGAGAGTGTGAGCAAGGTGATGTCTACCCAATTAAGGTGCTTTGCACACGGCTCATTCGTAGGGCGATTTGGCAGACTTGCATGAGACGGAAATCCTCCTTTTCTTTTGCACTTTCGCCGGATCAGGAAGCTTTAGCGTCCACTTCTCAAGTGCCCTCTGGCGCTTCTTGTGGATAGGCAGAAGAGATTTCCTCTCTTGCTGCAGGAGCAAAAAGAAAAAAAAAGAAAAAATCCCCCAAGCGCTCAAAGTTAGACAACAGGTTTGTGTGGGGTGGCCGGGGGAGAGGCCTCAACGATGCTCCCTCCCCTTCTTTGCCAACCTCCATGACGAGTTAACTCTTTCATAGAATAAGCCCTATTCATCCCCTGATTTTGCTATTAACATCGATTCATTAGAATGTCGTTGATACGAAAGCGCAGGGTTATAGCATGATGCCCCAGATTGAAGAGACGGTTGCAAGCTATCTCTCTCCTGGGAGCTCATCCTCCCTGAAAAAGCCCACACTCCCCACCAAGCCGTGTAAACTAACATCTTCATTGGTGGGGAAAAGTTTTTCAGGCAGCGGGTCAGGCTGGTGCTGGTACCATCTAGCCTCAGTGTCAAAATTTGCATTTTGACATTACAAACATTATGTCCAGTATTGTGGTTTTCTTTGTGCCACCTGAGGAGCTTGGGCCGCTTGGGGCATGACTCTCCAAAATCTCTGGGTGTGTGCTATAACCGTTTGGCACTGGGACCTTGGCAGAGGATCCTTTTGGTGGTGCGGGTTGTGGGGTGGAGCCTCCATGGATCTGATTTGGGGGTGGGGGGGGGGGGGGGGGTCAGCAGTCTTGTGGATTTTTTTTAAACTAGATTAAAGCACACAGAATGTGCACTACATGGCAGGTATGTGGGAATGAAGGTCCCTTTGTTCTGTGTTAGTGAGCAGTGCGATTAGAGTCCACTGTGGAGGTGTTATTATGCTGCTCTGTAGTCTGGAAGTTCAAGTTTGATGATGATGATAAGTCTGGCACTGCTTTGCATCATATCACCCTGTCACAGAACAACATTTCCCCAGAGCTTAATCATTGGTTACTAATAATTAAAATGTAAATAACCTGTTGTAAGTTAGTGACCTTAATGGCTATCACAAAAGTCAATAAGTGTAGATCCAAGGGAAGTCAAACTAATAAACTTGCTCCTAAGTGTATGTGAATGAATTTGTGATTTATTTTGGAATAAACAATGTGAAACTTGTCCGCTAAATGTTGATCACACAAACATGGGTGGAATAAGCATTGATAAAGGGCAAACCCATGCCATGTCAAATTACACAGAGACAATGTCAGAGGTCTTCTAATTGCTCCATGGCCCTTGTAATGCTTACATGCCTGACAGAACACACTGCAAGTCCATCTGGATACTAACACTGGTCAGACAGCCGTCTTGTATGTCACCAATCTAAACAATTGAATAATGTTTGCTTTTTCAACCTAAACTTCCCATTGCTGAAGAAGGAAAAATTGTGTATATTTATTGATCTATTTTATTAATTGTTAGTGATTGCTGTCTGTGAAATCCCCCAAAAAAACTGAAAAAAAAAGTTTCTAATAAAAGTAGTTTAAAAAAAGTAAAGTAGTTAAGGAGTACACCTATGACAGACAGATGTACAAACATATACCAGAGGTTTTACAGGTGAAAAAAAGAAAAAAAAAGTTCTCAATCATCGTGCTGGTGTGCTGCAGCAACACTATACCTGTGAATGTGATGTAGTGAAAATAAGTGCTTCAATTAGCAGCAGAATTTCCACTCACCTAAAACATATAAGTTGAAGAAAAAATGATAGGGGTAAATAATGTTAAGTTCTGGTATGCTTCAGTTAATCTAATTATAGCCATATGTAAAAGTTAGTGCCCCTCCTTTAATTTAATTTAATTTATTTTATTTTGTTTACCTCAGACAAACAACAACATGTAACTTTTTTCCAGTGTGTAATTATTTATTTAACAAAAATGAACCCAAAAAGAAAAAAGAGGGCAATGCTAAGTACCCCCTTACTTCTTCCACATGATTTAAGAGAGCAAGTTGTAGCCAGGTGCTGCTAATCATCAGCAGTTGATTAAGTGATTATCAATAGATACGCAGATCTCTATGAAAAGAGAAGTTTTGGCAGTTTGCTTCTCTGTAGCAATATGTGTGTTAATACAATGCCAAGGGGAGATGACATAAGCAATGGTCCTGGAGAAGCAATTAATGGTGCTTCTTGCACATCAATCTGGAAAGGGTTAAAAAAAAATCAAGCCATCTGACAGACGGCTAAAGATTGGTCTAAATTGGGTCATGCACCAGGACAACAATCTGAAGCACAAAAGTAAATATACACTACTCACAATAAGTTAGGGATATTGTGAGAGACTCAGTGGATGTCATACATACGGTGTTTGTTTCACTTCAGACATTTTTGAGATAGGGAGGCAATTGTCTTGGGGTGATAGACACACCTCAGTTTGTGTTTTCCATGTAATGGTCTCATTATGTACAGGTGGGCCAATATCAAAAGACAACCCTTTTCAATGTGGCATCAATTTCAACATTCTGTGGGTATAAAAAGCTGGTTTTGTCAGAAAGTCATTCCAAGTTCATCATCCAAACAGCCATGAACAGACGACGTCACTTAACGGACGATCAGTGCCACCTGGCCATGGCGTGCCTTTGGGTCAATGGCAGGCATTCAGATGTTGCTCGTGAAACTGGTGTGTCTCAAAGTGTCAGCAGACTTGCATCAAGACACAGAACTACTGGCAGAGTTCATGACAGATTCAGGACTGGAGCCCACATGTGACAGACAGCAACGATGACCAGTACCTATGCACTCAGACATCGTTATGCAACTGCCATACAGCTGCAGGCCCTTTTACGAGATGTGAGGGGTACTAGGGTTCCCTTTCAAAAGCTACACTCGATGCTGCGTGAAAACATTATGGGAACGTCTCTTTGTTCCACCAGTTGTGAAGCATGTGCGTATCAAACACGCCAAACTTTGGCTTATATAACCTCGGTCAGGTGACGTCATCTGATGAGGTGCACCTGCAGGTTATAAATAGGTCTGAACTGGAAATATCCTCAGGTCTTTTTGTCTTTAAGGCCCAAGTTTTGCAACCTTCACGTCTGTCCCCTGAAGGGGACCAATTAAGAGATGCTGGTCTTCCAGCCAGTGTAATTGAAATGCTAGAGCTCCCTCCACTAGAAGGACTTATGCCCTCAAATGGAGTGTATTTGAAAGTTGGTGCATGGCAAAACATGTAGACCTAGTTCACTGCCAAATTGTTTCAGTGCTGGAGTGTGTTACGTGGTGCGGTATAGAGCGCCACACCACAAGATGTTTTTAATGATAAAAGCCCTTACGCAGGACTTTAGATGGGGTTAACAAAATAGGAGTAGGTGAGAGTGCTTATGATACGCACGGGAAGACCTTTCCGTTTAGAGATAGTGTGGGATTATTAATTAGGGAACTTAAGTGAAATAAAAGAAAAGTTCTCTCAGAGTGCCTCTGTCTCTGAACAGCACACTTTGTCTGTCTGTCTTTCTTTTATTTTCTAACTTTCTTTTATTTTTGTTCTTTCTTTCTTTGTCTTGTCTTTGGCCCTTATACCTTACTGGTGCTAACTAAATGATCGCCGGTATCAGGACCCTTAAATAGACATGCCGCGAGGTGCGGCTCGTTCAGACTGACTGCCTGATGCCGGCATTGCCTGGCAACCGCGTGTATAAATGGCTGCCCCTTGGCCTGTTCAGAACTCCGCGTAGTAGCAGCATGCGAACAGTTTAAGTGCAGCTTTGCCCCTCACATGACCCACATCATTACAGAGTGTCTGAAAGAAAAGTTGTCCTCAGGCTTATGCCCTAGTACTCTCAGAATGTACATAGCTGCCATTTCGGCTTGCCATGTTCTGACTTTTCCGCTTTATTCGTGGTGCTAAATGGTGGAGGCCGCCCACTAGAGCGACAGTCCCTTCTTAGGACTTAGCTATTGTGCTTGACTGTCTGCTTAATACCCCTCTCGATTCACTAGAGTCAGGGCCTATCAGGCTTGATGGTTTTTCTAATTGCTGTTACTTCTCTAAAGAGAATTGGGGATTTGCAGGCTCTGTCGGTTTTGCCATCCTGCTTAGACTTTGCCCCTGGGCTAGTCAAAGCTATTCTGCATCCTCACCCGAACTATCTTCCGAAAGTCCCATTTTCGACCATGCACCCAGTTGTTCTCAAAGCTTTCTGTTCTCTGCCATTTACAGCTTCCAAGCAGGAAAGACTTCACTAACTGTGTCCAGTACATGCTCTTCAGATTTCGTCCACCGCACTAGCCAGAGGGGAAAAATAAGAGCAGCTTTTTATATTCTATGGGGGCCGCAACTGGGGGCAGCTGCCACTAGACAAACGCTGTCACATTGGGTGAGAGATGCTATTGCCCTAGCCTACGAGGGACATGGTCAGACTTCTCAGACTCCTCTAGGAATTAGGGCCCATTCAACCTGGGGGCTTGCCTCATCAATTGCTCTGGCAAGTGGTGTCCCCTTGCAGCATGTGTGTGAAGCGGCAGGTTGGTCCTCTCCGCACAAATTTGTCAGATTTTATAGTTTGGATGTCCATGCTACTCCAGGCTCGCAGGTCCTCGAGTCAGAATCCCAAAGTTATGCCTGAGACCTCTTTGGTGACACAACCCTGGGGGTCCAGACACTTGCAATGCGGCGGCATTGGTATTCTTGTTCCCATAGCATTTTCATGCAGCATTGAGTGTAGCTTTTGAAAGAGACCATCTCGGGTTACTTTGCTGTAACCCTCTTCCCTGAAAAAGCGGGAACGAGATGCTGCGCTTCAATGCTGCACAGCAGGCGTGACTGGATGTCCTTTCAGACAAAAAACTGACCAGAGGATGTTTCCGGTTCAGAC
This sequence comes from Clarias macrocephalus, assembly GCA_011419295.1. NCBI lineage: Eukaryota > Metazoa > Chordata > Actinopteri > Siluriformes > Clariidae > Clarias > Clarias macrocephalus. The sequence goes on along the minus strand of JAAGKR010000543.1, from coordinate 2,164 downwards.
CTATTTATAACCTGCAGGTGTACCTCATCAGATGACATCACCAGACTGAGGTTATATAAGCCAAAGTTTAGCATGTTTGATACACACATGCCTTACAACCGGTGGAACACAGAGACTTTCTGCTTTTTCAGGGAACAGGGTTACAGCAAAATAACCCGAGACATTTCCAGACAAATCAGTCGCAACCAAATCCACCGCTTTGGCTTGAATGCCAAACAACCATTGAAGGTGACTCTACTGACACCAAGACACCGCCATGAACATTTGCAGAGGGCACAAGCCCATGTGACCTGGACAATGCAGAAGTGGTCTACCGTCCTGTTCACTAATGAGTGTCAGGTCACTGTTGCTGGAGAAGGCAAGGTGAGTGATAAGCCGAGGTCAACATGGTGCCCAGAGTTTGCTTTCGTGGAGGAGGTTCAACAGTCTGGGCAGGCATCACCAGTCGGTGCAAAACAGATTTGGTTATTGTAGATGGCTCAGTCACTGCAGATTCTTACCTGAGAGACATCATAGAACCCATCATCATCCCCAATTTCCACCAGCACATCCCCAGCTTTTTGTTCATGGATGATAATGCTCCACCACATCGTGGGAGAATTGTCACAGCTCAACTTCAGGAAGTTTGAGTTCCTCATATGGTATGGCCATCAATGTCCCCTGACTTTAACCCCATAGAGCATGCCTGGGACCTGTTGAAGCAGAGACTGGTTGATCGTACCCCACCCCTACGTGAACTGCGTGTAGCACTTGTGGAAGAGTGGAACGAATTGCCTCATAACATCATGATGTTCCCTTTCAAAAGCTACACTCAATGCTGCGTGAAAACGCAATGGAAACATCTATTTGTTGCCCAGTTGTGAAGCCTGTGCATGTCAAACCCGCCGAATACCTTCGGCTTATAACCTGTGCCAGGCATGACGTCACCGAATAAGGTGCACCTGCAGGTTATAAATAGGAGTGAACCGGAAACATCCTCAGATCTTTTTGTCTTCAGGACCGACTTTGTGTTTGCGTGTGTGTGTGCAACAGAATCACGGTAGGAAAGAAAAACTTTTCCTACCTGATAATGGAAAGCTATTAAGGCACTTCGCGCACGGTGCATTCCTGGGGCTCGTGTGCGAAGAGATTAAACACTTGCTTCCATGGACATAGCGTGCCGATCTGGCAGACGCGCATGAGACGGGGCGTCCCCCTTTCTCTCGCGCTCTCGCCGGATCAGGAAGTGTTTAGCGTCCGCTTCTTATGAGCAGACGGAAGAGATTAAACACTTGCTTCCATGGACATAGCGCACTGATCTGGCAGACGCGCATGAGACGGGACGTCCCCCTTTCTCTCGCGCTCTCGCCGGATCAGGAAGTGCGCTCCGGTGCTTCTTATGAGCGGGGGAAAGAGACTTCCTCACTTGCTTCTATGGAGATAGCGTGCCGCGCATAAGACGGGTTTTTCCCCTTTCTCTCGCGCTTTCCCCGGATCAGGAAGTTTTAGCGTCCGCTTCTCAAGCGCGCTCCGGCGCTTTTTCTGAAGGGACCGAATAGATTTCCTTTCTCGCCGCAAAAATAAATAAATCAAATAAAATAAAAAATCCCCAAGCGCTCAAAGTTAGACGACAGGTTTCTGTCAGGTGGCCAGGGGAGTGGCCTCAACGAGGGTTTCCCCTCCCCCCTTTATTTTTTGGCGACCTCTATGACGAGTTAACTCTTTCATGGAATAAGCCTGATTCATCCCGTTTTATGATGATACCCCAGATTGAAGAGACGTTTGCGAGCTATCTCTCTCCTGGGAGCTCATCCTCTCTGAAAAAGCCTACATTGCCCACCAAGCCGTGTAGACTGACATCTTCGTTGGTGGGGAAAGCTTTTCAGGCAGCGGGTCAGGCTGGTGCTGCTCTGCACACCATGGCAGTTTTTCAGGCATACCAAGCTCACCTGCTAAGAGTTCTGAGCACTGGCGGGTCTATTGATGGCGCCTAGCCACAGATTTATTTCTCTGTGCCACCAAGCAGATGGCCCGTGCTATCAGCCGTTCTATGGCTGCCGCGGTCGCCACGGAGAGACATCTGTGATTTAATCTCACGGGCATCAAGGTCAGGGATCGTGTTTTCCTCCTTGATGCTCCCCCCCCCTCGCCTTTCAGCTGTAAACAAGCCGCCGCCACTAGGTTT
>JAAGKR010000542.1:152398-189529 GCA_011419295.1 Clarias macrocephalus | reverse complement strand
GTGTGTGTGTGTGTGTGTGTGTGTGTGTGTGTGTGTGTGTGTGTGTGTGTGTGTGTGTGTGTGTGTGTGTGTGTGTGTGTGTGTGTGTGTGTGTGTGTGTGTGTGTGTGTGTGTGTGAATTTTAAGATGCAGGAACAGACTGCCTGACCTACCTGGTGCTTTTGTCTTATTGTGTTAAAGGTTAAGAGCCTCCAGCAGGCAGCCACCTGTATCGCTGATATAGCAACACACACACACACACACACACACACACACACACACACACACACACACACACACACACACTAAATCTAATCCATATTCAGCCAAAATCTCCATGAATACAGTCTAACCCTCACCACTGTCTGTATTGTAACAGGGAGCAACGATCTGAATCAGGGCTCCATCTGTTCAGCGCCAAAGAGGTGCTGATTGAATTTGCTCACCATGAGGTTAGAAGATCACACACTTTTTCACACACACACACACACACACACACACACACACACACACACACACACACACACACATGGAGTGCTAGCCATGTACCAGCATGTGGTTTAAACTGAACACAGCCAGTGGTTTCCAGACCTACCCTCATTGACACATTTTGAACAGGAAATATGAATTGTTTCATCAGAGAACATTCTTACAACTTAAAGAATCTGACAGATGAACTAATCTGAAGTGATATTCACAGCTGTGTATGTGTTTAGATGTCTTTGATACGAGGCCCTATCCCATTCCCTCATCTTACATTAAAGGTCCCATATTTTACTATTTATTTAGCAAGTGCACACAGGTCCCAGCGCTCCCTATAAGTGTGTATGTTATTGTTCTCCAGCTGAAATACACCACAGATAATGCATTTTCTAATGCCTCTGTTTCAATTCTCTTTTTAAAAAATGCACTGTTTTAGCCAGAGGATGGGATTTTCTTATAGGATCACAAGAGGAGAAAATCTCATGATGTTGTTTAAGCCAGTGCAGAAATGTCAAAACTGAATGTCTACGAATGACTAACAAGTGCATTCTGCGTAATCGCCTTTTATAATCTTGCACCTTTGCTTGAAAGATGTGCAGTCTCTTTCTCTCATGGGGAATTGCCAATGTCTGGAATTTATTTGGGTGAAATATATACAGGGCGGCCCATAAGTCTGAATCCATTGGCATTTTTCGTGATAGGAAACTTGATATTTTTATTTTCCATCTTTAAATGGCTTAACATTTGACAATCAACAAGAACCAGACCTTGACTTTTTTGCTTTAGGTTCATCTGAAGTCAGAATTCTGACAATAGAATCAGCCAAGAACAATCACTGCACTAAAATTTATCATGCAGAGAAAATCATTAGCACTAAAGGAGGAAATCATTTCAGATGTAACTGCATCAGTTCAGATACATCAAGTAATGTTGAGCATTCTTGTATTCAGCGTATACACTACTATACACCATCAGACGACATCAATTTGAGAATTTGCTTTAATCAGTCCTTTAAAATAAGTTTTTTTGTTCTCTATGGATCCAGATATTTGACATCATATGAAGGGCGTTCAAGTTAAACTGGGATTTGTGATGAAAGTTCTTGTGAATAAAAAGGAAAATCAACTGACTTTTGCAGAAGACTTAAAGCGCACTATGCTGATGAGACTCATAGCCGCGGTAAAACATTTGAACGGCTAAAGCATTTTAAAGAAGTCCATACATCGCTGAATGATGAGGTGACTTGGACCTCACTGCAGTTGTTCCTGTGAACATTCAGAGAAAGGATCATAGAAAATCGACGGATAACTTGTTGCCAACTTGTAGAAGTGACACATCTGTCTGTGAGAACTGTACACACAATTGTTCACCAACACCACTTGCACATTACAGGAAGTCGTCTGGGAGTTATTCCCACATCCTCCATACAGTCCTGACCTTACTTCAAGCCATTTCCACATGTTTGGGCTATTAAAAGAGTTCCTGGGTTTCCCCCCCCATGTAGCTGCTGGTCATTGTGAAACCCTTTATATACACATACTACAGTATGTTTCTATTTTTAATACGTGATTCATGAATGGTCTGTATAAAGGATGCGCTGCATTTTCACTCACCCATATACCAGATATATATTTATTACTGTATATGTACAAGTGTGCGGATGTTTCAATTAATTAAATGACTTTGTGTCTCTTAGATCGTTAGAATTTTAGATCGTTAGAGTGTGCCAAAATCCACATTGTCTTTACAGCCTCCTTAATTGGCTTCGTAATTCTTTGAGTGAGAAAGATGCAGTTTTGTTGCTTGTTTGTACAACTAAAGTTAGTCATGTTGGTCTAAATAACAAGCTGTAGATCTGAATCATATCTTTTAGTCATCAACTTGTGGTGTCAAAAAATATAACTTAAAGATATTTTTTTTATGATTGTCTGGTTCGTTAACTGTCATTGTTAGTGAAATAAAGATTTAAAGTGATTTAAACAATGCTAAAACACTATACATAATTAGAGACATCTGAAGTATAAGAAGCCTCTAACATTGCCTAGAGTTTCCTAGCTTTTCTCACTCCCTCATTCATCGTAAATAACGCTTTTTCCTGAATTCCGGGTCGCGGGGGGCCTGGAGCCTACCCCATGGGACTTAGGGCACTAGGCAGGGTACACCCTGGACATGGTGCCAATCCATGACAATGGTGCCAATGGAACGCCAGTTGAACTGTAGGAGGAAACTGAAGTGCCCGGAGGAAACCCACCAAGCACAGGGAGAACATTTCTTTAAATATGTTGCAGTTGCTGGATTTGCTGAAACAATAGAAGTTATGCTGTTTTATAAAAATCTAGGCTAACATACAGTCTTGAGCAAAAGTATTGGGATGGTAAGACCAATTCTTTTGTTTTTGCTCTACATTAAGGACAGGTAGGGCTGAGCTAAAAAGTTATATGAGAACAGAGAGTCATTTTCTGATATTTACAGCAATATCTGTTCAACAGCTTAAAAATCCAAAGTCATCAAGAATATTGAAATATGTTATAGAGAGGTGTTTCTTCTTGCCCAGGTGTATCCAGTTAAATCAGTTCTTTAAATCAGTTAAAAACTCTTAATGTCTGGTTTTGGTTTGAGCCCAGGGATTCGCCTGAAATAAAAATGCATAAACCAACATGAAGACCAGAAATCCGTCTGGGAGAAAAAAGCAAGCCATGTTGAAGCTGATTAAAGAGGAAAAATCACCATGGAAACATAGGAATGATGGGTAGTCTCAGCTACCTAACTAGTCTTGCTGAATGCTACATTAAATAAAATTAAGATTAGTTGAAGAGGAGGTTTTTGCCTTCACTGCACATTTAGAAGCAGAAAATTAAGAGAAGTAGAGCTGCTTATGTTTCATAGTGAAATGATAAGCAACACTCTAATTAAATTGTAACTCAAAAAAAAAATTTTAAAGAACACGTTTTTTTCCCAAATGTTCTCAATTGTTCCGTTTTATTAATGTGAAAATTTAAATTCTGTTCAGAGTGAAGAGGTGTTAAGTGTTTAGTCCACAAAATGGTTCATTGCTTCATGGTTTGATAGTTAAATTTACATCCCAAGGAAAGAATAAAGCTGCCTGACCATGAGACGGAATTAAGTTGCACTGGAGCTTCATAAGTACCAATAAACATCAACTTTAATAATTAAATCTCTGTTTACTTCACAAAAGACCTTAATCCCATAGAATCTGCCCATAGCCTAGAACATTGTTTACTATATATATATACTATATAATTCACGGTTAGTAAATGCTACAGTATTTGTCAGCTAACAAATGTAAATTTGACAAACAATTAAAATTTTTATGTTAAAAGTTTAGTTTTATCTGCTCATTGATCTACTGCCAGCATGATTTAAACCTGTGTAAAAGGACCGATTATCAGTCACCATTTCGCTTATTTTATAATTTCCTGCTGTAGTTTGAACAGATCAATAACAATGAGCAGAAGCAGTGCCACTGCCTATGAGGCAGAACATGACAACCTCCCAACTACACCAGACACCAACACACAGATGCACAAACAGATAGATCCACCCACACACTTCTTTCTGTTTAATGACGTGTTAAATATCTTGTTAAACTCTTAATGGTTTGTTAACTGCCGGTATTTTTGCTATTGCTGTTCAGATTTAATTGCATTGTTAATATCATGTTATTATAACTAGCATGAATATTATTAAAATACTATTATAATATTATTCCTATAATTATGATTAGTTTTGGTCATTTTTTTATATGATCATGTGTAATGTTTTGCAGCAAGACCCTTTATGAAATAATAAAAAAAAAAGAATAACCAAATAAAATAAAAGTATTATTATTATATTAATAAGTAGTAGTAGTAATAGTGGTGGTAGTAAAACTGTTCAAAAATATAATAAAAGTTAGAGGAAAAGAAAAAGTGTGATCTCAGAAGTCATGACAAAAGAATTTATTTCTTTATTGATTTAACACTCTTTCTTCCATATATCCATTAATTCACTCGTATGTTCCAACCAGCAAGGTCTTAAGATATTTTGACTGTTTTACCATTTTACTTTTACTTTGGATAATTACAAAAACATCTCTAAAAACTGAAATACAAAATATTTTTCTTATACATCTTGAAGTCCTGAAGGGAAGCAAATTTTTGCACCCAACTGCATATACACAATTTCTGGATATAAATGAATAATCACTTAGATAAAGACTGTGTGTGTGTGTGTGTGTGTGTGTGTGTGTGTGTGTGTGTGTGTGTGTGTGTGTGTGTGTGTGTGTGTGGTTATCTTTCTTTACTACCTGTTACCTGATAGCTCTCTCTCTCTTGGGTTGTATAATTAATGGCGATTCGGGGGGTTGACACAATCACGCGCATTCAGCTGACAGATCTAGAGGAAGCCCATGTCATGTAGTTGCTTGAGCTCTGACATCCTAGAAGGATTCTTCAGTTTCCTCAGCTCTTCTTTACCTCGCTTTCTTTCTCTTGTCTTTCAGCTATGGTTTACCTGTCCACCTGTATGAGACAGAGACCTGTATACATGTTACACTGTAATCAATCCACCATAGACACCTGGTGTTTAAGTGGTTTCCTGCACATAGATGATGCTTGGGTGGTATGGTGGAATATATTTCACGCTAGCAGAACAAGACAGTAAGCCTAAATTATGACAGTCCTAATTTATTTTTTGTTTTAAAAATTTTTATTAAACCTCTTTAAAGTGGTTTATATTGAAGGACAGGTATCACTAAATGGCAGGCCGTGGTCCGGATCAGTTCTATATACTAGTAATCTAGCACTTCTTCCCACGAGGTGGGCGCAGCTATAGGCATCACTCAACGGAGCCAATCATCCCGATAGTTTACCGTGTATGGTGTGCGGAAGAAACTAACTGAGCATAGCTAACTCCAAGAAAAGGAAAACTTTTAAAAATAGGTGATAATAAAAAGCAGTAATGTGACACACCACTATGGAAAAAAAAAAGTTGTTACAGAAAATTTTCAGTCCAAGGTAAGGGAGTGTAAATACCAAAAACTGAGAACCCAGTGTGACAGAGCAGATAGAGTCCTTTTTACATTCATTTATACACCAGAAATGTGCAAATGAAGATTCACAGATTGACAAGGCCATCAAAGTTAAAATTTTCCACATGTATAACACAATTGACAATAAATATTATTGCATTCCTATGGAAATTTTTACCCGCACTTTTAGATACTTAAAATAATTGCCTGTAATAGAAATCTGAATCTTTTAACACAAACATAAAATTTGGACTTCGGCTTCTTAAATTTTCATTCACAACCCCTGCTGCCGGTGAATGATTAGCAAGGATCCATGCATAGCTCACTTTTCTATATATCAGGAAATTAAAACATAAGTTTTTATAAAATATGTTGCTGATCACTTCAGTCGTACACTCTTTCAGTGTTTTTAAACTTTTCATACTTTAGAACTATTAACATTTCACTCAGCTCTCAATTTTGTTACATTTTTAACATTGATAGCAGGTTAACCCACACTGTTAGCTTGCTAGGCTAAAGTTAGGAAACCGCATGATAGAAAAGCTTCATCATCGTGAAAATTACATATGTGATGTTATAAAAACCTACTTTACATGAAATAGAGCTACTGTGTGAAGACATACTTGAGCTAGTATGATTATTGGTGACAATTACATTTTGCTATGCTAGCATGTTGTTTATGCTAGATATTAACTGGGTGTAAATGAACTGCGTTTTGGTGAGTAATTTGTGGCTTATATTTTAAAAGTCATGGCTGTTCAGTTGACTACTCTTAGTTAGATGGAGATTCTGCAAATATTCATGAGGCTTCTGCTGTTTGGGAATTTAAAAGAAAAAAAAAAGGAAAGAAAAGAATGAACGCTCCAGGCATTCACAAGTTTTGAGCAGCTCCCTGAGGCACTTCGTATGGAGTTTATATTCATTTAAAATGGCAAATCTATTTCAGTTTTACATTCATCAATATGTGTGTTTAAATGGAGCCTAATATTCCACTAATAATCATAATACCAGCCCAATCGGAATAATACTGCATCATATAAACACCTCATTCAGAACAGCCTGACCCAATCCAGAACTAATTTTCACACTTGAACTTTTGATAACATTAGCCCTGAAAACACTTGATCTAATAGTTTCACTTTTGTCAGAATGAATACATTCTTTACTGGATGTTTGCCCCAAGTGAGGGAAATATTAGGTGATTTTGTTTCGATTCCTGATCTCTGAACCTAGTGAGAACAACTCTCTCTCATCTTCAGACTTTTATTCACTGGGGCTCTGATTGAGGAAGGGACACTGATTGGCTCACAATTTGATAAGTATAAGTAAAGCATCTAACCAATCATAGAAGAGGCTGGATTATTGTAATCAATCATAACACAGAAGAAAAATGGGAAATCTAACCTAATATCAAAGTTGGAGCAAAGATTTCGTCATCTTCGTCTGTTTTATTTCCAGCAGATTCTTTGAGCACATAAACTCACATCTTATTATTCCATCGTCCACGTGAATAGTTCATTTTGAATCTCTGATCACAACGCATTTAATTGGATTGAAGAAATATTGTCCATGTAAACGTAGCTATTGATTTGCAGCCGAGACAGTGACATGTTAAAGACCAACAAAGATACAGGATAGTATGAAGCAAGAAGAAAGAAAACCTTGAAAAAATAAATCAGTCAACCTTTATAAGAAGAATATGAGCAAAGGGAAGCCTCACAGTGCAGCGAGTCGGTACTTGAAACTGAACCGACTTCTGCAGGACTTTGATGTTTAAGACCGGTCGTTTATGCCCATAGCATCTTATACGCAGCATGTAATCTCGACTTGACACTCGCGAGTATCGCACCAGCCTGCGCCGGATATTAGGCAGGGGTTGCCATGGCAACACCGCCACTGGCGGCAAACATGAGAGCTTGTCTAAGCTATGTGAAGTGTGTGCACGTGTTTTTCTTTTTTCTTCTCTCCCGAATCAAGATTAAAGTGTTGAGGGGAAAGGGATAAAAGATGTTGCTCTCATCACAGCGGTGTTGTTGGTTTTTTTTATTACCCTGACATTTTTTTTTTTTCCAGTTCTCGGGGGTAAGTGGGAAAAAAATTGGGCAGCAAATAATACAAGCAAATGTCACGCATTAAAAAAGTGGCTTTTTGTGTTTGGTAATGAATAAAACATATTGCTGGCAGCTGTTTTATCCGGTGCTCCATTGCAGGTTTTAACTCAAAGTTATTGGCAAAGAAGGGAGGCTACGGCAATTTCATTCTCACTCCCTCTCTCACTCCCACTCCGTTTCTCTCTCAATTTCTCTATCTATCTATCTATCTATCTATCTATCTATCTATCTATCTATCTGTCTGTCTGTCTGTCTGTCAATCCGTTTGCTTCTCTATATCTTTCTGTCTGCATTGCTTTATTTCTTCCTGTCTGTCTGTCTGTCTTTGGCAGTGTCTCTAGCTAACTGTTTCTTCGTGTGTCTCTCTCCCTCTGTCTTTCCGATGCTGAAGGGCATCTTCTCTATGCTTCTAGCTTACCTGTAGCCCTATTCTTTTCCTATACTTTATGTTTGTTACTTAAGGTTTGTATATGTGTGTATGTCTGTCTTTATAAGTGTGTGTGTGAGGTATGGATATATGTATTTCAGAAAAAAAAATCCAAAGAAATCATATTAAATGTATTTTTGTTTTAAATGTCTTGATAGGGATTGTAGTTGTAATCTCACCACGGACGGTAATTCAAATGCCGTAAAGTTCGCCTCATAAAACTGCACGATTTGCAACTTGGTGGAACAGAAGGGGACGGGATGCTAAGTGTAAATCAGCTGCGAGTTAAGAGGTGGAAAAAATAAAATGATGAGATCTGTGGTAGTCGCTAGAACTCTAGGGATTTCAGTGTCTTTGCTCATCCGTTCAATCTTTCTCAGATATGTCGACATGCAGAGACTCTTATCTTAGCGGTGCACAGCTCTCTTTTTTTTTTTATAATCCAGTAAATATTTTCTCTTTATGTAGAAAAAAAAACCTAGTAGTTTGAGTTTCTCATGTTGCCTTTCAGTTCTTATGCTAGTTGTAAAATATAGAAGCTGTGATGTCAAAGACCTAGCCTATAGAATAAATTATAACTCATGACCGGTAAGAGTGAAGAAAGTAAGAAATATCTGACTGTAGAATAAAGATGAGGAATCAATCAACTGATTACTTCGATTTTTTTTTACATATTTTTTTTCATATTTAATACAAAAATATATTCAACCTTCATAATTTGCATAAAATTGAGAACATTATGCTGTCACTTTTCCCCTGCCATTGTCACTGAAATCACATCTTGAATCATGTTCTGCAGCACCATTCATACAGCCGGTTCAGGGGGAAATATTGCACCATTGTTGCACCTCATCATTGTGTATGAAAGGAACGAAGGCAGAATCGTGGGGGGATGAGGACCAGTGATATCTTATATAGAGTAGATCAGACCAGGGATATGTTATATAGAGTAGATCAGACCAGTGATATGTTATATAGAGTAGATCAGACCAGTGATATGTTATATAGAGTAGATCATACCAGTGATATGTTATATAGAGTAGATCAGACCAGTGATATAATATATAGAGTAGATCAGACCAGTGATATGTTATATGGAGTAGATCAGACCAGTGATATGTTATATAGAGTAGATCAGACCAGTGATATGTTACATGGAGCAGATCAGACCAGTGACATGTTATATAGAGTAGATCAGACCAGTGATATGTTATATAGAGTAGATCAGACCAGTGAAATCATATATAGAGTAGATCAGACCAGTGATATTTTACATAGAGAAAATCAGACCAGTGATATCATATATAGAGTAGATCAGACCAGTGATATCTTATATAGAGTAGATCAGACCAGTGATATCATATATAGAGTAGATCAGACCAGTGATATGTTATATAGAGTAGATCAGACCAGTGATATGTTATATAGAGTAGATCAGACCAGTGATATGTTATATGGAGCAAATCAGACCAGTGATATGTTATATAGAGTAGATCAGACCAGTGATATGTTATATAGAGTAGATCAGACCAGTGATATCTTCTATAGAGTAGATCAGACCAGTGATATCTTATATAGAGTAGATCAGACCAGTGATATCTTATATAGAGTAGATCAGACCAGGGATATGTTATATGGAGCAAATCAGACCAGTGATATCTTCTATAGAGTAGATCAGACCAGTGATATCTTATATAGAGTAGATCAGACCAGTGATATCTTCTATAGAGTAGATCAGACCAGTGATATCATATATAGAGTAGATCAGACCAGTGATATCTTATATAGAGTAGATCAGACCAGGGATATGTTATATGGAGCAGATCAGACCAGTGATATGTTACATAGAGTAGATCAGACCAGTGATATCATATATAGAGTAGATCAGACCAGTGATATTTTACATAGAGAAAATCAGACCAGTGATATCATATATAGAGTAGATCAGACCAGGGATATATTATATGGAGCAGATCAGACCAGTGATATGTTATATAGAGTAGATCAGAACAGGGATATGTTATATGGAGCAGATCAGACCAGTGATATGTTATATAGAGTAGATCAGACCAGTGATATTTTACATAGAGAAAATCAGACCAGTGATATCATATATAGAGTAGATCAGACCAGGGATATATTATATGGAGCAGATCAGACCAGTGATATGTTATATAGAGTAGATCAGAACAGTGATATCATATATAGAGTAGATCAGACCAGTGATATGTTATATAGAGTAGATCAGACCAGTGATATCATATATAGAGTAGATCAGACCAGTGATATGTTATATAGAGTAGATCAGACCAGTGATATCTTATATAGAGTAGATCAGACCAGTGATATGTTATATAGAGTTTATCAGACCAGTGATATCTTATATAGAGTAGATCAGACCAGTGATATAGAGAGTCAATCAAACCACATAAGGTCATGTTCACATTTTTTTCTTTATAAAAACACAATAAAAATACAAACAACAAAAAAATAACTGATTTCAATGTGTGATTTTTTATTTAATAGAAATGGAGCCAAAAATATGTAGGCAACACTAAGTACCGACATGAATCAGTAGGAATTTGCTTCTACAGTAGATCCACCTTCATCAATAATAATTTGAAGTAATGATTCTCTGTATTATTTTATCAGTCACTCACATCGTTTTGGTCGATTCTTCTTCACAACATTCCTTCAATTCATTGAGGTTTTTGGGCATTCTCTTATGCACAGCTCTCTTACAGTCCCACCACGGTATTTCTGGACATTGATTAACAAACAATTCTTAATTTCTCTTAAACAAATAATGGCACGGTGATAAAGTTATGTGTTTTTCATCTGAGGCTTATTTGCCTAATAGTAAGAACCACTATGATCAGATTATTTCTTTGTATGTTTTAACACAAATATAACTTTACTAATGTTTACACCATAGATATCTTATAGACAGGGCATCTGAGATCTTCAGACATTTGTTTGTGCATATTCACGATTATGAATTTGTCTGTCTCGCCTGGTTAGAAAATCAGTAAGTGTATCGAAGTGTGATGGACCCAACAAGAAATCATTTTTATTCTTCAAACTGAACAATTTGGGCACTCTTCTTCCTAAACCTAACATATACCACACATAGTATTTTTAAATAAAGTAGTTTAGATACCACAGATATCTTACATAGAGCAGATCAGACAGAACATATCTTATATAAAGTAGATCAGACTACAGATATTTTAAATAGAGTCGATCAGTCAACAGATATCATTATAGAGAGTAGATCAGACAAACCCGCTGCACTTAATTAGTTCTAAAGCTGTAGTGCATCAAAAACAATTAACTCAAAGATTAGCTGAGATTGAGGATGATCAGCAGTGCCAAACTTTTCTGTTTGGGTGGCATTAAAAATATTGTTGTTTAACAGACAATTTGTGACTCTTACTCACATTTCTCACGCAGACGCAGTAAAAAAAAATTTTGCTTTTGAATTCAACTTTGTCTCTGATTGGTTAGATCACCATAGCTGTGACATAGGAGTCATTCTCGAGGACAAAGGTGGGACTAGCAGCCAACTCAGTTAAGTGAGTCATCAGTGAAAAATTCCTGTGCTGTGTTTGGTTAATGATGTAAATGTGCATGGCTAGCCCCTCAACAATCCATCCAGGTGGCCTTATTGTCTTGAAAGCAATGGTGTGTGCGGTATTTCCGATGCATGTGGTAGATATCCAGGTGGATATGGTGTTAAACATCATGCCTAGTCCAATAGTGGAGTGCTGCATTAAAGGCACACACTGAGGCGGCTTTGTTCTAAATTTGTGGGTTCTAAGTGCATTACACAATGCAATATTGAGTGTTTTTGATAATTGCATTTTGAGCACGATTTCTGTTTGAAAGCGGCGAACCTCAGAACCGACATGGTGCCAATGTAACTGTAGGTCCTCAGGGAAGACCCTTAACATTCAACTATAGGCAGTCATTTTGAAAACCAAGCCAAACGTAAATGTAGTAAGCCAAATGTCAGGAACGAACACCACAACTGCAACGCATGACAAACAGCTTGGTTTGTCATTCCTCACGTTACCAGTAAATTACAGCCAAGGCACATCTAATGGCAGTCACGAAACGTCTGAGAAATGTTTCTTAAAAAGAACTTCATATCAAAGGACTCACACAAACACTTGTCGCTCAAAGTGAACGATCACACAGAATGACACACATCACATCATGCGATCGTCTCAATTTAGCACCCCTTCCATCTCTTCCATCATCTTTCCTTCATGGTCATGCAGCCCAGAAGCCTTCCTCCCAGTGATGAATGGATGGATGGATGAGGAAAAACCAAATGAGCTGAGACGTCTTCTGCGTCTCTCTCTCTCTCTCTCTCTGACATGGTTGGATTTAAGCGTGTCACCTCCATCTTATATTGATGTTATACCATTGCAATGACGAATTCTCCAGTCTGGTTTGTTCATTTTCCCCAACAGGCAGGCACAGATTTATATTAGTAATCCCATTCCAATATAATTGACGCACCAAATAAATGAATGAATGGAAAACATGTGTAATCATCAGTATGTTGAAGTCTGTTGATCACTACACCGTGTGTTATCCTCTGTAACCTGCTGTGGTATAAAAAGGATAAAACACTTCAGTACTGTACTGTTACTGCACATCGTTGATTACTTCCCATCTGCTTTATCCACTCACACACTGAAACGCTTGCTCTCAGACCACTCCTCAGGAGATGTTGAGGAAAAATGGTGTATCTAACAGCTGCTGACCTGTGAGAGAAACTTAATCAGCTAGGATGGTTCCTGGAACTGTGGTGCGTTCCACTCGGATGCTTGCTCTGGGGTTATCCGTGATTAACCCTGGAATGGATCGCTCTGGCTCCGCTGAGCAGGGAGATGGGTGATCTGTGAGACAGACATGCAATGTCTTTTAAGGGCAATGATCTGAGAAGGAGTTTAATAGTATTTTAGGGGGGTCTGGATCCTGGAAGACTCAATGGGAATGAATGGGCTGGGTGCCGGAGGCAGACAGGAGCAGGGCTGAGGTCATCATCTATCATTATTTATATTATATCACTCATGTAGATTTGTTGTCCTTTGTTGTCCTTTTTGACCGTTATGAGTGACCAGGACGGGGTAAATTATGCCTGTGTTTTAAGGCAAGAAACCAATACGTACATGCTACATCCAGTGTCTTGTAAAAGTATTCATACCCCTTGAATTTTTCCACATTTTGTCATGTTACAACCACAAGCATGAACGAATTTTATTGGGATTTTATGTGATAGACCAAGACAAAGTGGCACATAAATTGTAAGATGGAAGGAAAATTATAAATGGTTTTCAAAAACGAATAAATATGTGAAAAGTGTGGCGTACAGCCCGACTTACTCTGGTACCCAATTGCCTTCAGAAGTCCACCTGTTAGTGAATAGAGTCCACCTGTGGGTAATTTAATCTCAGTATAAATACAGCTGATCTGTGAACCCCTTAGAGGTTTGTTAGAGAATATTAGTGACAGTAACAGTATCATAAAGCCCAAAGATACACACCAGACAGGTCAGGGATAAAGTTGCAGATGTTTAAAATCAAGGTTAGGTTATAAAAAAATATATCCCAAGCTTTGAACATCTCATGGTGCACTGTTCAATCCATCATCCAAAAATGGACAGCGCATGGCACAACTGCAAACCGACCAAGCCATGGCCGTCCACCTAAACTGACAGGCCGGGCATGGAGAGCATTAATCAGAGAAACAGCCAAGAGGCCCAGGGTAACTCTGGAGGAGCTGCAGAGATCCACAGCTCAGGTGGGTGAATCTGTTCACATCTGTCCATGTGGCATTTCGCATTTAGGCCAAAAAGGTAAATTTTTGGTCTCATCTGAACAGAGCACACTTCTTCCACATGTTTGCTGTGTCTTCTCCCACCTGAGCTGTGGGAGCTTGTTTGTTTAAACCCTGGACAGAATAATAATTTGCAAAAAACAATTGTTGATGCTTACATTTTTCACATAAGCACCTGTTTCACTTATAATACAGCCGGCATTGACTTTATTATCCATCACCTGCATCAGAGTGCACCATGCCCCGTCATGTTCAGTCTTAAACGCATGCACCTGTTCTGTGTTCCAGTCTTGATTTGTGGCCCTATTTAGTTTTATTTCTGCTTAGCGCCCAAGCCTCTGTTGCATGTCTCATTGTTTGTGTTTGTTGTGTGCTTTGGTTGCTCACAAGCTGTGTATGAATTTTCTTTTGTTTGACTTTTGTAAAGGAAAAGAATGTAAATCAGTCTCTACCTGTCACTGGGAATCAGGGGTGTTACCGTGTCACCAGATATACATCCTAGTTATCTAAATATAAGGTCAAGAATATATATATATATTTTTTTCCAGGCTCTTATCTTTTTCTTGTTTTCCTTTGCATTTTTGTGTTTCCTCTACATCCTCCCGCTGCTTGCATCCTGACCCACCAGACAACACAACATGCTCCTCCTTTTGTTTTGTGTTTTGTGCCCATTTAGACCCATTACTTCCAACCGTTTTACCATCTGTCACGCCACTCATATCTGTGTACCGTGCCCATTGTTTCCCCATATGGCCAAATACACTGTCTGAATGGGTTATTCAGTTCAGTGCAAAAAAGTTTGCACACCTCATTGTACTGTATTGCAAATGAAAAAAGAAAATTGATTGTACTACTTTTTTTCCCACTCATTCTGAACTGCAAAAATAACAAATAAAAAAGTACAAATACAAATATACAAGACTTTGAAATGGCGTGCTGGGGATGGGCTATGAGTGAGGCGAAAATGACACCATGCATGACATGACACCATGAGCTGATATGATACAAAAACTCCTTTGGTTAGAGTGTGTTATTAAGGTTGGGAAGGGGCACAGATGTTCAGAAAGAAAAACGCAAAAATGTTTCCAGAGTGCTTTGTGGTCTCAAATAAAAAGCACATTTTATACATTGATTTCTTTTTCAAATTTTGGTAGGTTTTAAATAATACATGTTGGTGGATGAGTGAGGGATCTGCATAAAACCTTTGTCTTTGTTAAATAATGAAAATGCTTTCCACTTGGTAGCCCAGACCTTTGCACTGTATTATATGCTCTTCCTGGTTAATTAATGAATTGCCATATTAACCTCTTGAGCCCTGGATGTCCTCTTATGAGGACATGACATGTTTTCCCCCAAATACGTTCTTTATCAGTTCAATTCCCAACCAGTCCTCAAACCATGCTATGTCAAAGTTGTGTGCAGATCTGATTGTCTGCTGTCGCAACCACTTGATAGAAAGACCAACATCTTTTTCTATATATCCTTGTATGATATCGTGTGTTGGGTAATAATTATTTTCGTCTTTTACTGGTATGCATTATTCTAGGTATATAATTCTTTTTGTTTGAAGACATTGATTCTGTTCATAGTTATCAGGAGCGAATAAAAAGAAACAGTGAGGAGAAACCGTTCACAACAGTAGAGTCTGGGTCTCAGGAGGTTAATACTTTCGCATCTCTCGGAGTCCTCATTAAACAGGTAAGAGCTCAATCATCACACACTCATCCATTATTCATCCTGTATCCTCAGCCTAGACAGAGCATCGCTTAGTCAAACAGTCCGCTCTTCTGGGCTTGACAACTTTTCCAAAGTCCTAATGCGAAACTGAACGAATATAAACAAGCTCAGGTTTAGGATCAGCTGCATTTTTTTGGCACTAGAGTAGCGGTGTCAGCCGATTGTATTCGTCATAGAGCTGGTTGGTGAGATGATGGACTGGAGGCAGTGCTGGGGATTTAGTGAATTAATGTAAAGCAGCAGGGAGGTGACAGAAGGTTCTCTGAGTTTTGCTGGGGAAAGAGCTAAAGCGTGCTTGCTGCAAGGGAGTGTGTGTGTACCGGACTCAGTGCCGAGTGCTTTTTGCTTTCATGTTTCATGATAATTGGAAAGAATACCTTGTGGATCCATTAACACATTGCCTTGCATCTATTTCTGAAGTGTGTTCTCACCAAGTCATACGCCACAAGATCATCATCATCATCATCATCATCATCTCCAGCCAAACAGTAACACATAAAATGTAAAAAAACAAAAAATAAAAAAAGCTTGGTGATAACATCCTCAATTTCATACATAATTTACAGACAAGTAAGCAAAAATAGCTTTTCTGTTAGACGACCATAAGCCTAACCTCAAATGTAATTCCCAGCATGGCTTTTCCAGAGAGAATCTTAATTTACCCAATCATCAGGAGATCATGAGTTTGAATCCTGGCAGTGCCACAGCCATCTGCATTAGCACTCCTAGAGAGCAAAATTGCTCGCACGCTCAGGGGAGGAGGGACGGTGATATTCTCTTCCCTATGATTCACTGCAGTATTAACCGAAAAAAAAGTCATTGTTTCATAACGGCTATAACATTTTAAATTACTTGAATTGGGTTAAGAACTGTCCAAAGGATTATTATTATTATTAAAAGAATGTACTATAAAGAATAACCTTGATAGAAGGTCACTTAAATGCTTGGGAAAAGAGCAATGTAAAAAAAAATCAGCTATGTTTAGTTTGCGATGGAAAAAGGTCATGTGGTCCAGATTTGCCCCTGTTCGTGAGCGATGTGAGTGTCAGCGTACGAGGAGAATTCATATGAGTGAAATCATAAGAAAAGCCCATCCCTAGTCCTAATCACAACTTTCCGCAGTCTTAGAAATTTGCCAGTGTTTGTTCAGAAACATTCCAGTTCACCTTGAGCTTCATTATCTCTGTTAGTTCTTCTCTCAACTCCTTCTGAAAAACTGGGATGAATCGGGAAGAAAGCAGAAGAATTTAGTATTTTTCTTCCTACAGAAAACTTTTGTGTTTCTCCTTTGATTCCTTTCAACTTCCTCTATCGTTTTGGAATTTGAGGTAGACCTTTGGTGTGTGTGTGTGTGTGTGTGTGTGTGTGTGTGTGTGTGTGTGTGTGTGTGTGTGTGTGTGTGTGTGTGTGTGCAGTTGTGATTTCCTCAACTGTCAGTCATGGGGAAAAAGAAGCTGTTATAGCTGTTTTGACAGCAAATCAAATAGAGTCTGTTTTATGTGCATACGAGTCTACATTTTTATTTTACCTTAATAAAAGCTGAAACTCTATGGCTGTAGGTAAAAATTAGCTTCCCGGCAGCAGCCACAATGCTGAATGACGCTATCGTGGACTTAGAAGTAGGTTGCAATGTTGTCCACACAAACGACAACATCGGCACAATGTTGTTTTTGAAAGTTGAAATTACTTTGATATAATGACTTTGGACCAAGGTCACCTTGAACCTAGAGATTTGAAATTACCGGACCTGGGATACTGGACTCTTCAACACATTACCGAAACCTGGAAGGATAGTGCTGGACCATCACCTGAATTTGGTGAACTGGTGCTGAAACGTTGTCTGAAAAATTATAAATGGAGATCATGGTCAAGTAGCATGGTAAAAAAAAAAAAAACTGTAAAAACCATTGCTATGCTTAATAGTGAAAGTAAGAGCATCTCCATACCCTGGCAATGAGATGAGACGAGTAAAAAGTGAAGCGCGTGATGACGTGATGCACCCATCATGCGTAGTGGCCACTGTACAAGCCTCTGTGTTATGACCTGGGGTTGCTTTAGCTGGTCAGGTCTAGACTCAGCAACATCGTGGCAACAAAAATTAAGTCAGATGACGACCTGAATGTACTGAATGTCCAGGTTATCACAACTGTGGAGTTTTTTCTCCTTGATGACACACACATATTCAAAGACTTGAGTGGTTCTGGGAGCACGAGGAATCATTTTCACATGTGGACTGGCCACCACATTAGTGTCTCGTGATGATTGACCAGGGAGATGCAATATTAAGATGAATGCTTTATTGGGAGTGCGATATTTGGGGTGGGAAGAAGAAGAGAAGAAGACAAAGAAACTTAGTAGTGGTCTTTGTCAGGTTACAGAATCCACAACACACTGCATGGGCAAAAGTATTCTTTATGTTAATTTTATGATACGCTCCATTCTTTTGAAAACTCTTTTCAGTACATTTTGGGCTGTGACTGTTCATGCTCCAATGCAGGCACAAGAGCATTTTGAGGTCAGGACTCATGTAAGGTGAGGAGGCCTGGGGTTCAATCAGTGTTCTGGTTCATCCCAAAGGTGTTTGTTCAGTGGGGTTGAGGTCGGAGCTCTGCTACAGCATACAAAGACATTTAGAGCAAGTGTGTGTACTACAGACTCGTGGCAACAGCATGGGGTTGTGATAGCCAGCTGTCCACTGATGTTCGGCTGTATAGAGTCTCAATAATTACATTTTCCCGATGCAGTACACATTTGCAAACTGGCCCATACAAAACCTGTCATTCTAAAGGTCATAAGCAAAAACATTCATTGTATTACTTAACCAGAATGACTGAAGGAAGTGCCCTTTTAGGTTTAATTTCTAATCTTTGTTTCAATTATTACTTTTTTTAAATCTTTCGAGAGGGAGCCCTGCTGAGAGAAGTAAATAAAATTAAGTTAATTAACGCCACATAAACACACAGATGCAAGAAAACACCTGCAGGGTTCAATATTAAGAAAGGCTTGTACTGTATTACACCCTCACTCACCGTAATGTTTTTTGTTCTGTTTCACCGACACACACAGCAGCATGTACTGTTTAATAAAACATTAATGAGAAGATTTTCTGGAAGGAGTCTCCAGCGTCAACGCTTTATCCATTTCCACATTGGAAAAATCAGCACAATACTCATAACCACACAACCCCAAAACGTTGATTTTCCGAAACCTTCCAACTTTTCAATTTCCTTTTTTTTTTTTGTTTGTCTGAAAAACATGATTTTACAGGATTTTCATGACTGTACGAACCCTGTTTACTCCATCAGTCTGTCCTGTGTGATTCTTACAGTAAGATGATGAATTTCAATGAATCCTTTCCCCAACTTCTCCGTTCCCTCACCTTGATCTCGTCAGTCTTATTACTGCGCCACAACTAGCTGATTAATGCTCGAGGAAATTTGATTAAACTCCATTGAAAGAAGGTTTTGTATAGAGACCGTAAACAGCATCTGATCATCCACCAGATTACTTTTCATATTGGAATCACCCGAGCGTAGCCCGTGCCTGGCCTTTCACTCCTTGTCCAAGGTCGGATTTAATTGAAAAGCTTGCCGACGGTAAACTCAGCCGTGAGTCGTTTGTGTACAGGACAGTTTCGGAAAAATTAACAGTTAAAATTAACATTAGTTCAAGCCGGCTTTCCGTCACGATTATCTTTTAATGGCTGAGCTTTTGACGGGGGAGGAGCTGCATTTAAATGAGGCTAATATTAACCTGGAGGAGAGAGAGGAGAGTATTAGCATGCAGCTGTATTAGCCTTCAGCCTGACACTTTCATGTTTCGTTTGAAAACAAAGGACTTTGCATGCGCATCACAGACGGGAGTTACAGTCGCTTGTCAGATTATTAATTAAAAGAAAGAAAAAGGCTTCAATCATAATTTGCTAAGACGCTGCTTACATCCTCCGTGGGAGACTTCTGTGTGTAAGACAGAAATGCATGTTGCCTTACACGCATCACTAATGTCCACGGAGTTGCTTAATGCAGCACAAAGCAAGAAGGCTTAAGGGTGAAAATGAAGGTTGCCATGTTTGCAGCTTAATGGTGGTTAAAATCAGTCCAGTTTCCTTTTTCATTCAAATGATTTTTTTTCTATCCATACCATATGTGTTTTTTAATCTCATGGTTATGTTGCTTTGTTTTTCGGTTTAGTCCTGTCTTTACCGTGTCTTATGATTGACTTATTACCTCAACATGTTCAAATGTTCTGTAATAATAAGCCTTGTCCTGAAGTGACAAGTGACCGGATTATTTATATTTATATTTATATAAACTTTGATGAGAACGTGTAGATCTGAATTCATGTCACTTTTTGCAGCTGCACATGCATAGGATGCTGACATCATCATCATCATCATCATCTGTAAGCACTGGCAGCGCCAGCAATAGCTGCTGAAACATCTAAAACGAGGCGCTTGGCTTTCTTCCTTCTCCTGGTCCTTAACAAACCTGGCAGCTAACTGCTTGTTGTACTCCAGCAGCAAAATCCCAAGCAGATTTGTGCTAAAATCACATGCATTGTTTGAAATAAAGGACGTGTCCACGTTAGAGCCAGATAAAAGGCACTTATTCAAATGTGATCGGTCATGACATACAGATACGCTCTGACCAAGAAACAGTATACGGCTTGTAATGTGAACATAGCCTTAATCTTCTTGACCATGAATTCCCATCATGTGCTGTTGCCTTCTTGTGCCTTTTACCCAAGCTTTGGATACAAAAGGTTAGATTTATAGGGTTATATATATATTTTATTGTCCATAATAAAGAATAATTATAAACAAATAAATTTTGCACTTTTGCAGCCTGTGCATTAATGCCTTTTAAATCAGCGATAATAAAAACGTGCACTTACACGCTTGTTTTTTTTTTTTTTTTTTCAGATTTCCTGAACTGGTTTTGTACCATTACAGATATTATCATACATTAAGAAACGTAGGTCATTTACAGCACACCTGCGATGGATTGGCATCCTGTCCAGGGTGTACCCCGCCTCGTGTGCAGGACCCCCGCGACCCTGAATATAGGAGCAAGCACATGTTTAAAGTTATATTATTATAACTGTAATATTATATGTGTAATACCTTATTTCTGTATTATTAATGGATATACTGTAAATAACCTATGGTATGCAAAGCAATTATATGACTCAGTAATCGATAGATAGATAGATAGATAGATAGATAGATAGATAGATAGACAGATAGATAGATAGATAGATAGATAGATAGATAGATAGATAGATAGATAGACAGACAGTGATCTAGCACTGTGGCCTCGCACATCTTGGGTCTGAGTTTGCATGTTCTTCCCATGCTTGGTGGGTTTTTAGACCCAGAGGCCTCCTGTCACCCTGTACAGGATAAGTGGTGCAGAGAATGAGAGAATGAGTTTGTAGTAAAGTAAAAACTGAAAGATTCCTTTTTATTATTAAATTAGAAACTCTTTTCAAGACACAAACGTGCCTGTTATTGTGAAAGGAAATTGATGTCGAAAAAGTCACCGAGCTGAAGAATAGCCTTGTTACTAAAGCACAGAAGATGAAGCGGGCATGTGGAAAAATCCGGAATCGTTGATAACGGATAATTGCTGCTCAACTTTCACTGAGTACACCCCTGCGGCTTTTGTTATCGATTTTTATCTGCTGGAAAAAAAAAAAGCTGTCATGAAGACGCCGCATGGACGCTGCAGGGAGGCAGATTTGTGTTTGTTCGATCCACTCGTCCCTCTTTGTGCTGGAAAGTGAATGATCTAAGTGATGTTTGCATGAATATTTGACATGTTACCGCTAGTGTACATAATATGTAGTCACAGCTCATTCGACGCATTTGCTCCCATCACAGTTGAGACCGAATCCGGCAGCACACAGACCTGAATGATGAAGAAGCTTTCTGTACTGACGTAGCCTCGTTTTAGACGTGCTGGGATTTGTACTTGGATTTGTCTCAGGTTTTTTTTTTTTTTTGCTCAATTTGGTCTTGTTCTTGACCATAAGGTTGTAGAAATAATGTCCAGGTTGTCTTTTCTGTCCACATACACCAAGTTTTACTTTGTGAAAGACCTTTTTCTACAAAAATGACTGATGATGATGATTTATTTCGATTTAGATATCTTTAACATTTCCCTTTTTACATTGCTGCTGGCACCGAGCTCAGGTTAAGCAGATTGCTAATAAAAATATTGCTGCCAGATTTTGCCTGCATGGTGTGGATATACTGCAGCATCTGTTAAGTTTTTCTAGCATTAATTGTAAATGTAAAAAAAAAAAAATGTTTTTTTTTAATTGTTAAGACAAAGCGCTGGTATACTGACTGACCATACTACAGTATGTATACAATATAAATACACACAGTGGTGACTCAATGTATTCTGACAACATATGGCATGTATTATAGTTCTCTCTGTGCACAAAAACAGGTGATGTCACTAATTAGTCCGAGCCTATCCGTCTGAAGACTTGTGCTAATTAGAATCTGCTGGTTTAGTTAATGGATGGAACAAATAAGGGTCAGAACTTCGCTGGTTACATTTCTTTTAGTAAAGCAGGTTGCGTTGTTACGTTGATGTATTTTTTTAATGATAAGGGCCCTTATGCTGAACTATAGAGATGGTGAACGAAATAGGAGTATGTGAGAGTGCTTGTGGTACGCACGGGAAGACCTTCCCGTTTATAGATAGCGTGGAATTATTAATTAAGAAACTTAAAGGCTGGGACTTTGTCTCTGAACATCACACTGTCAGTCTGCCTTTTATTTTATTTTATTTTATTTTATCTTTCTTCCTTCTTTCTTTTCTTTGTCTTTGGCCCTGATACCTTACCGGTGCTACCTAACTGATCGCACGAATTGCGCCGGTATCAGGACCCTTAAATAGACACGCCTTCAGGTGCGGCTCGTTCAGGCTGACTGCCTGACGGCGGCGTTGCCAGGCAACCACATGTATAAATGGCCGCACCTCTGCCTGTTCAGAACTCTGAGTGGTAGCAGCCTGCAGATCTGCCCGGTCTGAACAGTTTATGCGCGGCTCGGCCCATCGTGTCGTTACACTATAGTACGCAGACTGGAGATTCCTTAGTGAATAAAAAAAATGTTTAATTAAGGATGATGGTAACTTTCTTCTTCTTTGTCTTTCGGCTGTTCCCTTTCGGGGGTCGCCACAGCGAATCATCTGCCTTCATCTGACTCTGGGGGGTTTCTAGGATTTTTATCTAAGGGGGGCTCAGCCCCTATAGATGTTTAACACATACTGTATTTTGCTTGTTCAGAATCAGTACTCAAATTAGTCTTCCTGATCACACACACACACACACACACACACACACACACACACACACACACACACACTGTTTACTGTATAAACCTTTTTCTATGTTCAATCAGAACAATGTAACCAGAATAACTTTAAACTTACATTGATTAGCAATTTAAACTTACACACCTATGAGGCTGGACAATGGAATAAACTGGAGCCAATAATGTCAAACATTTATCTGTTAATTCTTTGACAATACTGATGCTTTTTGTTGGAAACTGGCAGACATAAAAATGTGAAAAATACTTTCTGATGCAATGATTTTTCAATCAATGTTGGGAACACAGTGTTAATGTGCATGAGAGGCTGAACATGTTCTGTTCTTACCTGCTGCTCATTTGGAGACCTGCTGCCATGTGACTTGAAAAACCTTCCATCTACAGTTAAATAGAAATATTAAAACTTTAATCATCATGTTATCTAGTTTAATTTAGTGTTTTAGCTTCATAAATAAGACAGTAGGTTCTACATTCAACCCCTTAGAATTTCATAGCTACTAGGTTATTTATTCAAATTCATTAATATAGACAAACATTGTTTTCATGTAATTAAACAAAGCATCATCTTTTTTAATATCATTCTTTTTTCTTTCTATTCATTAAAAAAGTAACTTTTTGATTTTCAAAAATCAAAGTGACAAAAAACCTACTCTAAGGCTAATAAATGTATTTTACGATCTGAGACATTATTTAATAAAATACAATATTTATTACAAAAAAACAGGTTTTACAATTAAAACAGCAACAGTATGATTGTTTTATAAAGTTGACTATACTGTAGGTTCATATAGTTTGTATTAAGGGCTTCATTTTCACTAGAGGAAACAGCTGGTGTGATGAGGGTGAACACAGCGAAAACTTAGTAACTGATTAATCCCTCGTGACATTTTATTAACTGTATTTATGAGAAAGGACTGCACTGATGCAGATATAACAATTTATCGAAAAACACACACCTTGGCTTAATCCTCGCTCTGTGATGGCGAATTGAAGGCCGCGTTGAAAGACGGGGAGGAGCCGAAGTCTCCCGCCGTTTTCCTATGAAATTTAAAGGGGATGTGGATGATCACCAATTTGTGTAAAGTTTATGGAGAATTTTTAGGGGAAATTTTTAGATTTCTATCCCCTGCATCCTCTTCTCTCACACCAACTAACTTCACGTCCTCTCTCGCTGCATCCATAAATCTCCTCCTTGTTCCTCCTCTTAACCCCCTGAATGGCAGTTCCAACCTCAGCATCCTTCTACCAATACAGTATATCCACAATCTCTCCTCTGAACATGTCCAAACCACCTCAGTCTGGCTTCTCTGATTCTCTGATCTACAAATCATCTCCATCTAACATGGGTTGTCCCCCTCTGATGGACTCATTCTTGATCCTATCTATCCTTCAACCTCAACATCTTCATCTCTGTTACCTCCAGCTCTGCCTCCTGTCTTTTCAACTTTATGTTTGTAAAATACCAACACAGATTATTTAGTGCGTTCACCATATATTCTCATTGAATTAGCTGTCATAAATTTTAGTACTTGCATGTCCTCCATGTGGTTGGTTTCCACAAGTTCTCCAGTTCCTCCAGGTTCTCCAAAGTCCAAAAACATACATTGTAGGTTGATTGGCATTTCCAAATTACCTGGAGTGTTTGATTGTGTGTGTGCTTCCAGGATGTACTCCGTCTTGTGCGCTGAGTTTCATGGAAGCCCTGGCAACCCTGCATATGACAAAAAGTGTAGATAATGGATGGATG
Organism: Clarias macrocephalus; assembly: GCA_011419295.1. Taxonomy (NCBI): domain Eukaryota; kingdom Metazoa; phylum Chordata; class Actinopteri; order Siluriformes; family Clariidae; genus Clarias; species Clarias macrocephalus. Next base: position 164,818 of record JAAGKR010000542.1, on the reverse strand, counting down.
GATGGATACAAGTCTATAGCTGCTGATCAACATCATCTGACCAATCAGATTCAAGAACTCAGCAGCACTGTGATACAATATTGGCAAAGCTTAAAATGTTAGCTGTGCCTGTCGCCATGTTCCAGCTGGATTATAAAGCTTCAGGCACATCGATTAAGTCTTGTATTGAGTTCTTACTCTGGTCTAGTTTAGTCGTGAACTGATATCAGGAGTTAACGCACCCCTTCCAGCCAATCGATCAGCAATGAATCTTTTATTTGGCCGGTGTCTAAGCACTTATACACTAAGATCGCATTTAAATGGAACAGAGAACTGCTAGGTTTATTTCAGCAGTTCATTCCTGCAGGACTTTTAAACCGAAGTTGATCATGCACCAGTAAAGTTGGCACATTGTTTCTATTGCTGCAGTATTAAAAAATCTGCCCTTTCAGTTCCCCTACAGGGAGTCAGTCAGCTTTTTACTGTTCCATGTGCTTTTGTTTCTCCATTCCGAATGCTGAAGAACCACTGAATGAGGCCAGACTCTGGAATTAGTCCTATCGTCTGGGCCTCCACTGTGAACTGGGACACACACACACACACACACACACACATAGACATAAGACTGGATGCCCCCACCTGGAGTCCAAGCGAGCCAAGACATAAAGAGGGGATATAAAAATATCCCATACACACACACACACACACACACACACACACCTGCTGTTCCCCTGCCACAGGTAGACAGTCTGACACATACACCTGCTGATTTAGCCTAGTTCTGGGCAGATGCACTCACACATCACACACGCGCACACACACACACACACACACACACACACACACACACACACACACACACACACATTGTCCTTGGAGAAAATAGGAAGTGTAAAAGAAGGAAGAAAGGGCATTTCTATATTTAAGGTTACACGTGCATTAGCATTTACTGGCTTTTTCATCCAGTTTCCACCTTCATCATCATCATCATCACTCGTACTCTCTCTCTCTCTCTCTCTCTCTCTCTTTAACACTAGGCTGTAATTAGCTGCTGTTGTGTTCACCTGGCTGTAAATTTACACGTGTTTGAACTGTGTGTGTGTGTGTGTGTGTGTGTGTGTGTGTGTGTGTGTGTGTGTGTGTGTGTGTGTGTGTGTGTGTGTCTTTGCATTACTGTAGGTCAGTTAGGTGGGCAGGACTGTCATAGTTAATAACACTGAACAGCAAGCAAATTGGCTACCATCCCGAACACACTCACACACACACACACACACACACACACACACACACACACACACACACACACACACACAAAACAAAATACAACTTACATGAAAATACAAGAACATTCAAAAACATTCCTTTTTGTTTATAGGAATATTAACACTACTTTCATAATGTTCTTTTAAACTAGTAATGTTGTATAAAGGACATTCTAGTATCATATAATAATAATCATAATAATCATAATAATAAGTATAATTACAGCAGAATATTTTTTATTTATTGCAGTTTAATGATCTTGGCACCACACAAATGCTTACCGAATGTTGTGGATCAATGTGTGCAACCTTCTAAAAAGCAGAATTTGTCTATATGCAGATGTTATGTTGTGTATGTGTCTATGTGTGTGTGTGCGTGAATGGGGGTATTTTTAATCTCTCGTTATTTACACTACACCATCTGTGCAATCACACCTTCACGACATTGTGGGATGAGAGAGAGAGGAGAGTGACACAGTGAGAGGGAGAGCGAGAAAGTGAGACTACTCGCGAGTGGTACGGTGTTGTGTCTTAAATTGTTTAAAACACCTTTAATTAGAGCTTCTGTTCCTCATCTCACAGGGATGAGAAGGTCCTGCATGGGCTCTAAACGCTTCAGCGCTGGTGGGTTACGTAAGCAATGAGACTGGGAGTAATTAGATGGCGTGCTGTGTAAGAGTTTGTACGATATGCACTAAGTACTGACTCTTTCTTTCAGTCTTTGGCTTAGTGGTTAGCACTGTCACATCTCATCTGTGTGTGTGTGTGTGTGTGTGTGTGTGTGTGTGTGTGTGTGTGTGTGTGTGTGTGTGTGTGTGTGTGTGTAGAGTTTTTCATTTGGTGATTTTCCTTTGGGTACTCCAGTTTCCCTTCACAGCCCAAATACATTTGTTATAGGCTGTTTGTTGTTTCGGATTGCCTACAGCGGAGTGTGTGTGTGTGTGTGTGCTTGGGTTTGCAAGAGGTTGAGGTCATCAGGAGCGTAACTTCCACTTACAGCAACGGCTGTTTTTAGCACCTTATATGGATCTTAAATTAACCATAACAGTTTTGACTAGGGGAGGGACGCTGCATAGTGATTAGCACTGTCGCCTTGCACCTCCAGGGTTCAGTGGTTCGATTCCCATCTCAGGTCTGTGTGTGTGTGTGGAGTTTGCATGCTCTCCCTATGCTTGGTGCATTTCCTGTGGCTACTCCGGTTTCATCCCACAGTCCAAAGACTTAAAGTTGATCAAGTGGACTGTTTTTGTCTTTTCATGAAAGAAATAAAAAAGGCGGCGTGGTGGTGGAGTGTGTAGCACCGTGTCCCCGGACCTCTATGGTGTGTGTGAGGGTTTGTTTCTGTGTGCGTGTAGTTTGCATGTTTCTTTCATGTACTCCGGTTTCCTCCCACAGTCCAAAAACATGCAGATTAAGCTATTTTCAAATTTCCCCTAGTGTGTGTGTGTATGTTGGATTGGCACCCCATTCAGGGTCTACCCTGCTTAGTGCCCCGAGAAATCTGGCATACTCTCAAGGCCTTCCTGTACAGGATAAGTGGTATAAAGAATGACTGGTTGAGAGAGTGAGATACCAAGCATTAATTACTATAAAATGGTGATTGTAATTGATTTTCACACTACAGTGGAATTGTACAGTGGATTTTGTCTCTACAAACTAAACAGAAATCTCACGCCATGCATATTTTGCCACGTTATTCAAACACTTGCTTCTTCCGGAGTCAATGCAATAGCATCACAGAAGAAAACAAGCCAAAATATGGAAGCTAGAGGTATTTCAGGACTAAGATTAGGACTTGCTTATTAAGATTATCCAGAAATTAAGAGAATACAAGCAAATAATTGAATGAGAAGAGATGAGTGAGGATACCTGAGGATGCACCTGATTAAAGGTTGGATTTGGGTGCTTTTGTTTTAAGAGTTGGGTTTAACAAACAAAAAAAAAAATGGCCATACAGACTTACTAGCTCTGCTGTCATCTTTGGTTAAGGTGGTTTGTGTTTCTTTACCCTGTTCATAGTGACATTAACCATCTATGAGTTTTAGTTAGACCACATCTACTCTATTCTAGAATAACGAATATCTCACTCGAAAAAACAAAAAACAAAGTGGCTGTGGAACATGAGTGGAGACGATACTGGAGAACCCAGGAAACCCATGCAGACACGAAGAACATGCAGAGAAGACAGTATTGAGAGCTCATCCTGGAGCGAGGCCTCCGTTCACATTACAAGCCTCATTGTACGATCCCGAATTTTTGGTTAGATCAGATTTGCATGTTCATGACAGTTCACATCCATAATTAAAACTGAGTTGTAGACTTTACAAGTGACTTACTCTAACGTGGACGTGTCCATCCTCTGTATGCGCACATAGACACGTCTTTCCTCGTGTCATCTGAGTTAAAACACGTCATAAACCGGATACTTTGATTTAGCTGTTTTATGGATAGCTATGGATGATAGGAAGTAGATCTGCATAGGTGCGTGTGTGCGTGTCTGCTATGGAATCCCTGCCATGCTGGTGCTGACTCGACGTCAGTGACCTGCGGATGCACAGAGACAAAAAAGAAATATTTGAATGAATTCCAATCCATTTACATTCCAGTCGCATGACTGTGTCTCGGATATCCAGCTGATCTAGGATCACATGCGAAAGTGACAGGTCTGATCTAAAAACAGCTTTGTGCATTCAGACAGCCATAGAAAAAAACAAAAAAGGTTCTGTCATATTAGGGTAAAAAATCATATTTGATTCCCTGGTTTGCTGGTAATGCAAACAAGCCTAGGGCACGCTACCCACTGCACGAGCATTCTGCCACAAATCTAACCCAGTGTGTCAAATCTGCAACTATTCAGAGTCATTTCCTTTTTATGTCTCAAAAGCATCAACATGAGCAGCTACAGTATTGTAATCTAATTTGATGTATAATCCTCCTTTTTCTTTGGTTTTCTCCAAAGGAAATTAGGAAGCAATGAATTATAAATAATCAGTGATTCAGTTTGCTTTTCATCCCAGCCCGTATAACTGTTTGAAGACGGTAATTGAACAGAACTTTGAGTTAGACTATACGCAATCCTCATATTAAAAATTAATAACATAATCTGCCAGTCTAGAAGGTTAGCCGCTTAATTTCTTTCTTCTCATTGCTTTCTGGTGTTACAGAAGATTATTCAAAATAAAGATTTTGTTGACTCATGTTCCCTTCATGTTCCCAGAAGCATATGGTGTGTGGGAAAGGGAGGGTGTTTGTTGGATGTTAGGATCGCGGCCGGGAGCCAGGCATACTTGGTCTCGGTACAAATCTGCACAACTATTGCTAAACCGTGTTCAAATGCATGAGATGTGCTTTAGGCTGTATGTGATCGCCCCCTAGTGTTCAGGAGCCATTTTGCTTGGTCTTTTGAGAAAGAGCTCCTTGATTTTCTCTTTTCTTACACACACAAACACTTTGTATAGTGCATTGCGCTTACTGTACATACAACAAGCATGAAGGAATGAAAAGGTGTAAACAGCGTAATTAATAAAGAGAGGCTTTAAATTGGATTATTACCGTTTTTAATTGCTCAGACGGTCTTAAGTGCACTTTCGTTGGTTGTGCAACCTGTTGATGTAGTTAGATTCATTAATTAGCATGAATTTTGAGTAGACCTGAATAAAAAAAAATCTCACTTTTCTTAAGTATCATTGATTTAAAAATAAGTGTTTCTAAGCCTGTAAGTGCTTGAGTAAGTGTAAAATAGGATCTACTCAGGTAACATGTCACACAGAACTGTTTAAATGTTTAAGCGCAAATGCTAAATGATAAGGAGACGTATTTGAATGAAAATATTTAATGCACATATTAAGTTTGTTTTTATACATTGGCAAACTATATGGGCAAAAGTATTTGGCCAGACCTGAATTCAGGTGTTTCAATCAGGCTCTTTATCCCCAGTGAAGGGTGATCTTAATGCCTCAGCATACCAAGACATCTTGGACAATGCTATGCCTCCAACTTTGTTGCAACAGTTTCAGGAATGGCGTTTTCTATGCCAACACGACTGTGCCTCAGTGCGCAAAGAAAAGACTATAAAGACATGGTTTGACGAGTACAGTGTGAAAGACCTTAACTGGCCCGCACAGAGCCCTGACCTCAACCCCACCGAGCACCTTTGGGATGGACTGGAACAGAGATAGCGGGCCAGACCTTCTCGTCCAACACCAGTGTCTGACCTCATAAATGCTCTACAGAATGAATGTGCATGAATTCCCACAGAAACAGTCCAAAATCTTGTAGAGAGCCTTCCAAGAACAGTGGAAGCTGTTATAGCTGCAAAAGGGGGACCAACTCCATATTGAAGTGTATGTATTTGAATACAGTATCATTGCAGGTTTGGGCAAATACTTTTGTCTATATAGTGGACATAAGCTAAGATCCTTGACCTCTTTTCTGTGGAAAAATAGGTTAGCGTTCTTGGCCTGTTATACTGTATATTGTCGATGACAGGTGACACACTAATATAAGCAGTTAGCATTACCAAAGAACAGCTATGGCTTATGTTTTCTCTTTTTTTTTTCTTCGAGACACAACAAAATACGGCTATTATTTCTGGCAGACAAGAAGAAAAAAATTTGAATGCGTGGTTAGAGACTAGCCTAGCCTCTGCTGAATCGCTAGTACTTAGTAACGTATTAGCTGCTGCTAATGTCACAACGTTTGATGTGTAAAAGCTGTAATACTGTACATGACCTAATTATACTAACTGGCTAATTGAAAAGAGAGAGAGAGAGAGAGAGAGAAAATAGAACCAGAAGAAAGAACAGAACCAAATCTACAGAACTTATACAGGACATTTTAGTTTTGACAGATTTGCCTCAGTAACAAATAATGCTAAAACACTGTTGCTAAAACTACTCAAGCACAAAAGTTACCTCAGTTACTTCAGATATACATCTTTCTTTTCTGAGACTGTGTGTATTTCTTATCCTGTTAGTATTGTGTGTGTGTGTGTGTGTGTGTGTGTGTGTGTGTGTGTGTGTGTATGTGTGTGGTTTGTAATCATATTTGTGTGTATGAATGAGATTACAGGAAGGCTGACTCTGTAGGAGTGTTTTCTGTTTACTGCTATTTAGTTTGTTACTCAATTCCTGCTGATCTTTTGTGACAGCTGATTAGCACCGAGGCCCAGTGAGAAACAACCCCATATACCTACAGTATGCAGCTCTACGTTTTCTCTATCATTCTATGTAGGATTGAAGAGAGACTATCCATAAAAGTTATGCCCATACGTGGGTTCAGAACCCCATGGCAAGGTATGAGAAACACAGACACACACACCCACTAAGCAGCTCAGGCTCCTCCTCCACTCCCTCGCGCCAGGACCCAGAAGGTGATGGATGGCGCACCACAGAGCACCAATTTGGCGAATGACAAGTTCAAAAGCAGACGGATGAGTGTGGCTACCGGGAATGGCTATTTATAGTTTCTGTTTTCTCTCTCATTATTTTTTCCACACGCAATGAACGATAGCAACTCGGCAGGAGCCATTTTAGGGCAGGCTGAGAACCTGACGGGCGTGACGGTCATGATGAGGCATTGGAAGACAGTAAGAGCTATCTCCTGAACTCTGCGTGTTTTAGGAATGAGTGAAGGATATCTGTCCTCAGACGGTACAGAGTGGCCAAAGAAATCCAAATCAATTATACGACTTGATTAGAGCTTTCTGATGAAGCGATGCTCTGGTCTGCTCATTAGTCATACCATTTAGTGGCCATGATGAGAGGAACTGGACCAGATAAGCTCATCTACACAACTATAAACATGAGGACACATACTCAGACGTGAATCTTCGTCCTCATAGGGCTGCTTTAAGGGGACCAAACAGGTGAAAGTCTGAAAGAGCAAGATCAGAACTATAGGGAGGACGCTTTATCACCTCAAAATGAAATTTTTGCAGAGTGTCGACAGTGTGGGCAGAAGTATGATCACAAGATCACAAAACCTTTAGGTAGCAGTCCTCCTTTAATCCGAAGTTTAGCCTTCAGCTCTTCAGTAAGCATCTCATTGTAATGAGCACTGTTGATTGTTAATTTTTTTTCCTGATAATGTTCCAATCCTGGCCCTTAAGAATCCCAGAAGACTGAAAATTTTTCAGCTGATACTTGACTTTTGAACATTTTCTTGATGGGCGAGATTCCGCTGTTTACTCTCAGACTTGTATGATAAATAGTGATGAATCCATTCACTTCAAAAGACTTTAATATAGACCTTAATATATCGGTCTAAATTTTGTTTGCAGATATCCATATGCTTCTGTTTATGCTCTTTTGTCAGTTGTTTAGTGCAAATGAACTGATGTAACATGTTCATAACTGCAGCAGTGACGGGGGAGACAGAAGCCTTGAACAGAAAGAACTGATAAGGTACTGTGCCCAACAGACGTTTTAATATAACCAGAGTGCAGATCATTTTTGACTCACCCTCATAATATGTAGATTGGTTTATTCTAAGAAGGCATTATATAATAAAGGGCTCTTATCTTTCCCCTCCCAACACCCCTATCCCTTCAAAAAATGTGATTGGATTCGCATAGAACGTATTAGGGTTCCCCATGAAGGACAGACATTGAACCTTTTAGAATGTATACATGCCACGCCTCCGAGTGGCGCAGTGGTAGAGTGCTCACCCTATCATCCGGAGATCGCTAGTTCGATTCCCGGGTGATCCTGTACCCTCTCACAGCCAGAGTTCTAGAGAGAGCTGATTGGCTGAGCTCTCTCAGAAGGGAGGGATGAGAGGTACTTAGTGCTCCCACATTAATCACGGCTCTACAGCCAATCAGGGGCGCCTGTGAACTCCCGCACGCGGAAAGGAGCGGATAGCGCTGTTCTCCGAGTGTGTTACGCCGCCCCCAACTGAGCGAGCAGTTTGAAAAGATGCGGTCGGCTGGCGTCACGTGGTTCGGAGGAAACACGTGATAGTCTTCGGTTCACCCGGCTGGGTCTTAGTAGTAGCCTTAATGTGGGAGCCCCCTAGTGACGGGGAGGAATTGGACATGACTAAATAAAAAAAAAAAAAAGAATGTATACATGCCACAATAAATGAATATGTAAGCAATTGAAGGTTTTTTTTCTTCCAGCCAATGTATTGCTTATTCTGACACATTGTTCTGCAGAACACTTTCTGGATTCAACATGATCAGAACCCACACAATTACTGTTTGGTTAAGCATCTCCTGGAGAAAATAACAACACTGAGTCATTTTGTGTTTTGCCTTGTATGTTTGCAGTTGCTGTCTTTTTTGGAAAGAACTGTCTATTACCAGGTCATAACCTCCTGGCAGACGCACTGCTGTAGCAGTTCCGTAGCAGTATTCATGACTCCATCAATTTTCATGCTGTGAATACAGTAGCCATCAATAATCTACCAACATATTTTACACTGAATTTGGGGCATCTAGGCATCAGTAACTATGGTTATGCAATTCTTGTTAAAGTTTTAAAGCACTGAATGTTGGTATTTTGCAGATAGAACATAATGTTTAATAGTACAATAAAATCAGTGCTGAGCGTTTAAATCAGGAAGGTTTGAGTTTCGCTTTATTATGGCTGGTTTGTCCTGCATTAGTTACACAGCTGAGGCTGTTATGCTGAATGCATGATGATGATGCCATTATTGCATCTTGCATAGGCCCTGGTTTCATCATTAATTTCATCACGTTCCTACATCTTCTTGTAAATGGAAAATATTGAATTTTGCATTATCTGGAAATAGTGTTTCTCTGGGATTGTGTGTGTGTGTATATTTGTGTGCACACAAGTGTATAATCAGAGACAATGTAAACCACCTCATTTGATAGATCATTTGGCCTTTGCTTGTGTGTATGAGAGAAAGAGTGTGTGTGGTGGGGGGGAGGTCGGTTTCTCCACTGAGGCTGCAAAAGGAATCAATAGGGCTTAGTAAGGAGAGATTGAGTCAGACCTGGATTTAGACAAACAACATTTTGTGTACAAGTCCTCTGAGAAATGGCCGTGCCTGTTTGTATACGTGTGTGTGCATATGTATGTGTGTGGATATAATCCTTCTGTTCCTGTAGATAGGTAGACACTGACACTCCATATGCCTGTGTCAGCATTCCCTCAAACATTTAAGGGATATTGCAGGAGCATTAGTGCAGTATGATAGCATGTGACTCACACTAGCACAGCAGAGTGACCTCCATGAATGACCTTACTGCTGTTCTTATTCTCTCCGTCTTTCTTTCTGTTTTCCTGCAGCATGGCCTTTTTGAATCCTGGCACATTTCTCTGTTTTTGCTCTTCTTGTGACATTTTATTGATTTGACCTCTCAAGCCTGTTGTACCTCTAATCATGGATTTTTCTCACAAACTGAGGGAGCTGAAATGGAAGCGCAGGTGTTTCTCCCCTTTTAAGGAGAACGGAATGATGGACAGATCAAATTTGTGCTCATTAAAAGAACATTTCAGGGCATCTTTGCCACCTAGGGGCAATAGATGGATTGGCAGTCTATTAATTTAACCCTGTCATGGAGAGAGAGCGCGAGAACGATAAGAACCCAAGGGAACAACAAGGGAAAGTAAGCGAGAGAGAGAGAAAGAGAGATATGGCATAGGGAGACTGAGCAGAACAGACAGGCAAAGAGAAAGAAAGAGGAATAGAGAGGGAGAAAAGAAATGAGAGGACGAAATCAGGACTGAGCGAAGGAGAATGGAAGATATGAAAAATAAGACGGTGGGGGGAGAAAAGACAAGAGTGAGGGATGGGTGTTTGAAGGAGAGGAAAACCGAAAAGGGGATGTGAATAAAAGAATGAAAAAAGTGACAAGTAACACAAGAGGGAGACTGAGAGAAACCATGTGGGATGAAGGAGAAGCGGAATCAAACCGAGTGTTTGAGAGCGAATGAGAGGACAAAGAGTTGGTAGAGGTGTGCATGTGCAGCTCGCTGGGTTTATTACTAAACTCCTCCTCCTGCTGTGAGTAAAAATATACCCTGAGAACCCAGTTCTAACACACACCTCTAAAAGAGCGTGAGAGAGGAGGATGGGGAGAGAAACCGGATCATAGAGTGTGTAAGTACAAAGTGACAGCTGGAATTCAAACAGGCAGACATTTGGGTGTTTTAACGCTAAAAACCCAAAACTTTAAAACTTTAGAAAAAGTTGTATTTTATAAAAAAACATTAACAGTATATGGTTTGGGTTCCCCTTGTGCTCTGCTGTCAGAGGTCGTGGCTCTGCAGGGCCTCTGTGGTGTGCTGTGGTGTCCGGTGCATTCCTTGGGTGCTCGATTGGACTGGGATTTGGGGAGTGACTTGGTGCCTTTCTATGATGGCTACTATTGACTTTTTCGGTGATTTGTGTTTCGTCGGCTTTTCTGTGGGATTAGACTGGACGAGCTGGCCTCTGGTCCCTGTGGTGAGCCTTGAGTACCCACGATCCTATCACAGGTTAACATTGATAAGCAGTGTTAATGTGGTAACATTATGTTCTGTCCATGTGATGGCTGATCGGTGTATACTGTATATAACACTTTATTCTGTTGCGGAGGGGCCTGGAACTTATCCCAGGAGTCATAGGGCACGAGGCAGGGTACACACTTAATGAGGTGCCAATCCATTGCAGGTCAAACACACACATACATACACAAACACACTCATTCGCACACAACAGGCAATTTGGGAATACGAATTAGCCTAATCTGACTGTTAGAGGAAAGTAAAATACCCAGAGCACACGGAGAACATACAAAGTCCATGCACACAGACTACAGGCGGTAATCGAACCCAGACCCTGGAGGTACAAGGCCACAGTGCTAAACACTAAGCCACTGTGCCGCCATGAAGACATTAGCTTGGTAAAATATATATCATTGTCTATACAGCTCACTATTTTTAGTATGTAAATACACATCCATTATCACAGTTAGCTGGTTAGCCTGCTGCTAAAAAAAAAAAAAAAAGATAAACATGAAGGTGTCCTTTTTTAACCACTTTGTAGCTCAGATGCACAGAACGGCACAATTCCGAGTTCCCAAACCTGAAGTAAAACGAATGGCGCATGACTAGTGTAATAAATGTAAATATTACTATAAACGCATGCTAAATGCAAAAAAGTAACAGACATTTCTGTTAAAGAATATACACAAAACAGATGAAAACTGTGTCATAAATCTCCTACATAAACTAACCATGAGCTGTTATGCTGTTGCGTTTATGAAACGCTTGTTTTTATTATTTTCACGAGCTTGTGTTAATGCACTCTCTCGCAAACACATGCTCGCTCTAGCCCTTCCACACACCTGTCACAGGTACTTACCTCCACTAATGTCATCTCATCTTCTTTTGGACTCTCGTCTCCTGTAGCTAATAGTTTTCTCAGCTCATTAGCGTTAATGCTAGCCGTAGACCTAATAGCGTAGCATCTCCTCCCTTCAGGTCTGCGCTGAATCCACAATGAAGGAACACACAGCCTGGCTTGGCGTAGCCAAACACGTTTCTCCTGCTGGACGTGAGCTCTGTGCTCAATGATTTAGCATTTTCTCCTTTCACATGTTGTATGTTGTTGCTCTCCATAAACTGCGTATGAGGTTACACATAATACAATCAAGATTATGATTAGACAAGCAGGGTTTTGCTATAATGTGGAATATTTCATCCTCTTTAACAAGCTATTAGAATGACAGCATGATAGCCTTAAGCTAATCATACAAGTATATGCTAGGGTATTGGTATGGCTTTTGGGCTAATGGTCAGAATTTTCACAGTAGGACCCTTGCTTTCATTAATGAAAATAAATTATTGCTCATAAGTGTTATTTGGTGTGTTTAGATTTGTTATAATTAATCCTCAGCTGCCTTTGTCAAGCAAATACACTATGTGTAGCAGTGTGATAAAATTTCAGTAGCTTCCTCATATCCTTTTCTACAGTGTATAATGCTAGCTTGAACAGACTAGCAATAACTGGGTAATTTGTTCACACTTTTAAAGTGACCTCCTCAGTTAATATCACAATTAAAAAAAATTTTTTTCATATTCACATGATCTTCAGGAAATTTGGGTGAAACGTGACTTAAACGTGGAATATTTCAGTCATGTTCAGTCAACATGGTTGATTGTACTAAAATGTATGTTTTTTCTTAACCTATAAAATATGACACAGGTAAAAAGAACAACCCCCC
>JAAGKR010000542.1:44329-152378 GCA_011419295.1 Clarias macrocephalus | reverse complement strand
AACCCCCCCCCCCCCCCACACACACACACACACACAAAAAAAAATTTATATGTTCCTTTCAAAATAATTTAATTACTATATTTAACCCTTTAAAAATTCTGCTCAACTTTTTGGTATAGCACATTTGAGTTGAGGCATCTCTACCACTCGGTAGATTCCCTATTGGATGAAGCTGTGCCTTTAATTAATATGCCTTTTCAATCGTACTGGTTCATACTGTAGCATAGCACAAGAAATAAAAATGATCTACAGTATCTAATGCCACAAAGCACTTGTGCTCATCCACCAGCATTCAGATGGTTAGCATTTTGTCCTTTTTTGGACATCTCAACCCTTTGGAAGAGGCTAAATTTTGTTGTTTTGTTGCAAGGAAATAAATATGTAAAGAGAAAAAATTATTTGCCCTTTTTTCTTTAATATTAAGATAAAATGTAATTATGATGAGCTCAGATAGATAAAGTTGCCAAATATAATTTTTTTTGGAATATTTAAACATTTGTCTTGCTATAAAGGACACTTGATCTGTTGTTTGTTTTAGTTTTTTAATCCTTTACATACCTATTTGTAACACAAATACATTAGCACCTCACACTGCATGATATGGCACTAAAAGCAACATTATTCTCAGTGTTTGTCGATAATCTCCCTTAGTATGAGGGTTTTCTTGTGCACACAAACCCTGCCTCTGACCATGAGCATGAGTGATACTCCACCCTGATTGAGTGGATTATGTGTGCTTCATGTGTGCAAATATTGAGCGTCTTGTGTAACCTCCTCACAATCTCGTTCATCAGCATTCATCTGATCATGCATGGGCTATAAACCCTCTGTCTGTTCTGCTCCTTCTGCTGCGTTTCATCACCCTCTATGAAATGTTCTGCATGTAATGACATAAATGGTGCGGGTGACAAACAGTGCCAGGTAAGATAGACTGTTCCTTGTGTGTAATTTTCTCGGTAATCGACCACAACTCTCCATGTAGTAAGAGGTTTTCCTTTTTTTTCTTTGGTCCAGGAGAGGAGTGAGCATTTGGCATTATCTTCAATTGACCGCTTGTAATTCAGTGAGATGAGCCACAATGGTTAGTGCAGATCTACGGGGGGACATAAAGCAGCCTTATGACCCTCTACTCCAAGAGAGAGTTAGTAAAAGTGCATTGTGTACACACACACATTCAGGCCTGGGATCAGCACTGCATCCAGTGGCTGGGAATTGAACCCAGGCCTTCCGCATGATAGGCATGAAACCTACCACTGAACCACCAGTGCCCTATATCATCAGCTTCTATTTCATACTGTGTTGTAACAGCAGGCAGCGTCATCATTGACTTTTATGTCATACTTTAAACGTACATACTCCTTCAGTTACGTTCCTCACTGAAAGTAACAGTAAGAGACTCATGAGTTATTTTATGTTTAGAGAAAAATTCCACCCAGAAAATGATACTGTGGACCCGTCACAGGCGTTTCTCACTAAATGTAACAGTAGGCAGCGCATATGACAGGCATAATTAACGACTGACGAAACATTGGATCAGTAATAGGAGGGCGAGTATGAGTTGACAGCACTCTCCGTTTGCAGGTAATGGTAGCACACAGGCGTCAAGCGCACGGTTGGAGCCGCGGGTAACCTTTAAAATGTTATTCATGTTAGACTTCACACTTTCTGTTGACTCACATTGTCAAAAAATTCTATAGTCACGGTTTGAAATCTACATGTTTAAAATGCATTTCAACGAAGTAATTTCGGACTAATTTTAATAAAAGTTTTAGAATTAGAAAAACATCTTTGAAATTAAAACCTCTTCTATGTTGCACTTCTAAAAACCACCACTAGGAGGACTGTGTATACAGTAGGATAACAAAATGTATGGGACGGCACAAAGACGGAAGTGGAGGTAATGTAACGTATGCAAAAGACATAAAGACACAAAGAAAAAAAATGACTAAACTTGTAAAAAAATTTTCACTGTGATGAACATGAACATTGATAGATGTGATAAATCAGCGGTGTGTCTCCTTTTCACTTTGCATATACTCTAGACAAGCTGACAGATTTTTCCCCCCAAGTGTGGGCTGAAAGATGTCAAATATTATGCATTAAAAAGTTTTCAGTTTTCGGCTTTGTAATTAGATTCACATTTCCCATGAAATATTTCTGATTAATTGTTTACATTTACAAAGTAACCAGAACTGATGAAACAAAGCCATGAGATTTAAACATGATATTACTCATTTATCTTAGTTTCGTGATTTAAAAAAGAAAAAAGCAAGTGAGATTGAGAGTGTGTGTGAGCGAGAGAGAGACAGACTGGTTGTTTAGAGAGAGAGAGAGAGAGAGAGAGAGAGAGAGAGAGAGATGATCCAAGCAGAGATGAAACAGACTATTCAGCATTCATGGGAGAGACAGAGGAATTGATAGACAGAATTATTGATGGTCCTGAGGCGGGGGTCTCTTATGAAGCTCAGCATATCACACTCACGAAAGCCTTTCATGCCACCCTCCCGAGACCATCCCTCACCTGCTGAACGGAGGCCCGGAGCTCGAGCGCTCATAAATCCCCACGTGAAGCCGCCCTGCTGCGCTTATAGTGTGTCGGGACGCTCCCGAGAGGACGCTCCCTGCTGAACACAGGCGCTTCCTGCAGGGCTAAACCTGATCGAGTGTCATCAAGTTACACCGGTGTCATAAGCAATGCAGTTGAGTGGGATTTCATTCAAAAACAGCTCAGACAAGACTTTCACCTTCAGGTGTGTTGCCGAGGCGAGAGGCAAACAGTACCGCATACTCATTTGAGCTGACTGTTTACTGTCCATGGACATTATCATAAACTGACAGATGAAGGTGAATCTCTTTTCCGGTGGTAGAGAAAGACTCATCAGTTCATAAACACATCAGAGTTAGAGTTAGTGCACTGGCGGATCAGATGGCAGCGTGCACATTTTTTTATGCAGCTGTCATTATTATGGCCGATGTAATCATCTTGTGCTTGTGTGCATTGGTTCGCTTTATGTAAAGTAAAGCAACTAAATTCGACCTCATCAAGTATTAATTAATACTGTATGTGATGCATGCTGAATAATCGTTCTCATGCTCGAGAATTTACAAAATACAGTCACGCCTGTGCTTAAAGTCTAATGTGTGCTAACAATAGAATGTTAACATTTACACCTCGTGGCATTTACAATATTTGACCTCGTTCTTCAGAGACCCAGTAGACATTTGGAAATTGTGCTTTTCTGCTTTTTCAGCTAAAGCAGCACTTGGTCTGAACCTAAAAGCAATCCGGTGAAGGGGAAAGGATGTGTGACTCGCCAGACTGTAGCTTCTGCTTCGTGATGGCTGTTAGCCTGTGAATTCATGAGCCTGTAAGAAGCACTCTCTCTGGACTCCTGCCTTGTTTTGTTTTTTTTTCTTTCTGTTGCTTGAGGCACATCTGTGAAAAAAGAAAATAGGCTAGCTTGTATTGAATGATTGATTAAATTGATTCGTGGATTGAATTATTAAGTTTTGGCGGGGTTTTCTTCTCCCTGACTGCTAGGGAGATTTTTATTTTATTCTTTTTTTTTTAAGCAATGTTCGTTCCTGTTGAGCCCCTAAAGGTAGGGACATGAAAGAAAAAAAATACAAAGAGGAAAATAAAAATTCTTCATAAAAAAACATGTAGGAAAAAAAAGTTTTTTTTTTGTGGATTCGTATGCGAGGGTGAGTCGAAAATTATCCGCACTCTGATTACATTAAAACTCCAGCTCTTTCTACCAAGGCTACTGTCTCCCCAGTCACTGCTGTGGTTAGAACATGTTACATCACATTGTGGTCTGAGGGTGTCCCTGGTGCTGAAGCAGCTCATGGAGAAGCATAAACAGAAGCGTTTTAGGTATCTGCAAGCAATATTTGGACCAATAATCTAAGGAAGGTGGACGTTTCTTAAAGAAAATCAGTACAGTAAGTCCCCTACATACGAACAAGTTCAGTCCTGAGAGCATGTTCGTAAGTCCGATTTGTTCATAAGTCCAACAATCATTGTCTAGGTGCTAGGGTACAGTACTAACACAATTGGCTATACACAGTATAAGGCTAACAGGACAATGTACACCTGACATGTGATTATGTGTTACTTTGAGATGCTTATTGAAAAATAACTAGAAATAATTTACAGTTCTTCTCTAGCAATCTACTCTCAGCATACACAGTATACTCTTTGCTTTGTTTTGTGTTGTGTTTTTTCTTTTTGCATCTATATATATATTTTTTCCTACTATATCCTTTACTGACCTCAGTAGATTCCTGTGGGGTAAAAGAAAAAGTAAACACAGCTCTTCTGGTTGACTGATGGGACTTTGTGGAGCATCCTGCACAAGATGAAAACACTTTACGCATTTGATGATGCATAAAATGGCTGCGAGTGAAATTTTCTATACCTGAAAATATACTTTTGCACTTTTGTTGAGTGTTAAGTGTACATTATTTTATTGTGCCAAGTAGATCATCTCTTTGGCAACAACGCAGAGAGTTTGAATATGCAGGATTTTTATTTTTTTTCACACAACTGTAGTGGCTGTGTGTGTGTGTGTGTGTGTGTGTGTGTGTGTGTGTGTGTGTGTGTGTGTGTGTGTGTGTGTGTGCATGTGTTAAACCATGCCGAGTGGTCATATGATTGCAGCTGAGGTGCTGGTGTCGTCTAACAAGCTCTGTATGCTCTAAGCTTGTTAGGCACGCTGCCTTCAGCGGAGAGCCCCGGGACTCTTAATCAAGCAAACTGATCTCCCGTTCTGTTATCTCATCTTCCTTTCATCTTCTCTCTCTCACACACACGACACGCAGCTCCTTTTAGCTCCTGTGCTCTAGTAAGGAGAAGGACACAAAGCGAAAGAAAAAAAATATATTAAAACCTCTCATTAATTTTGAGGCTCAGTAAACAAACCAAAGGCCTGCTCTGTCTATTATTTATTTTTCATTTGCGTTTAAAATGGAGTCACTTAAAATCAGTGCATTTGAATAATAATAGAGAGTGATTTTATACCATTAGAGAAATATTAGAAAATAATATTGAAATGACAGAGAAATATTGTCATGCTAACAGACAGTGCATTGTTGGTTTAGAGGTTTATTACTGTATCTATAATTTACAAGCACTAATATTAATGCATTTAATATGAAGGAGTGTGTTGAACTCAATTCGAATGATAACTAAATATATTTCGTCTTCAGTAAGTGAAGAATACTGTTAGGGTAGTGGAGATAAACTGTAATTCTGGGAACATTGGGTGGATGGCTTTTAAAGCCAGTCCACTACGGGACACCATGTACACCGAGAAGCGGACTACCAACGCAACCATGCCACAACGGCACCACCTATTCAATTCTACTGCCGTGTTTTAGGAAGGGCAAAAAAAAAAGCCCTGATCCAGATCCCTCACTGTATATACTGTATATGCAGACTCGTTATTTAATTTGTGCTACTATATGGACAGTGGGATTGAGACACAGAATCAAATTGCATTGACATGCTGCGAATAATATCTTCATCTTCACAGCTTATCTTGTACAGGGTTGTGGGGGCCTGGAACCAAACCCAGGAAAGTTAGGGCACAAGGTGGGGTACAGCCTGGACAAGGTGCCAATCCATCGCAGGGCTTAAAATAAACAGTTAAGATAATCTGCGTGTCTTTGGTTCTGTGGGAGGAAACCAGAATACCCGGAGGAAACCGGCGAGAACATGCAATACACACCTGAGGCCGGAATCGAACCCTCAACCCTGGAGCTTGGAGGCCACAGTGATAACAACTACACTACCATGCTGCCAATAAGCATAATAATTAAGGGACAAGCATACTGTAAATATACTGTATGGCATAGATGCCATTTTCCCACATTAATTCATATAGCACCAAAAACAAGTATGGGGAATTTGTTTTCATTTGCTTTTTTGTTCACTTAATCGGTTCAGTTCTAATTGCTTTCTCGCTCTCTCTGTTAAATATCTGAATGTATGTGTATGGAAGTAGTAGCAATAGTAGCACTGATGTTCTCCATCTGATAACCTGTTTCCTCTGTTGTGTGATTGGTTTGTAATTGCGCTGCAGCCATCAAAGGGCTCCCAGCATATGCCATCAATGTGTGTGTGTCCTTCAGGGTGTTTGTGTGTGTGTGTATGTGTGTGTGTGCTCTCACATTCATGTGCCTATCCTTTGGAGCCCCAATAAAGGTCTGATAATTGCTTATATTTTCCCATTACAATTAATTTATTAAAAAATCAGCCGACGTCAACATGTTTTCTATGTGTGTGTTTGTGTGTGTGTGCGCGTGTTTGCCCTCATGTAGGTCAGTTAGGTTGACAGGACTGCTGTCATATTTAATAACACTGAACAGCAAGTAGATTGGATACCATCCCCAGGAGACACTACACACACACACACACACACACACACACACACACACACACACACACAGACGATACAACTTGCTTGTGTATATTTTTAGAAATATTATGATTAGATTCCTTTAAAAAGACACAAACTTGGTCAGAATTCTTTAAGGCATAAGCAGGCCTGGTCAGAATTCCTGGATGTTTGAGCAGGATCGGTTAGAATTCCTGGATGTTCCAAACTACTGTCTTTGACAGACAATCTTCAAGTTGAGTGTATATATACGGTACAGTACATGTGTGTGTGTGTGTGTGTGTGTGTGTGTACAGTATATATGGGTTGAATGGCCTAAGAGAGGCATTATTAGCCGTTACTAATGAAGCTTTTATCTGGTGGTTCTATACACAGCTTTGTCCCCTGGACACCGTTCGGTCTCATGCGCTCATTAATGAGGACACATTTGCAAAGCATCTAAGCACTCGTGGCTAGAAAGAAGACACTAGAGCTGCACAACTCACAGCAGAAGAAAAGATGCAACCATGCAATTCTAATTTGTCTTTTTTGCAAACTCTCTGACTTTCCGTCTCTGTCTCACACACAAAGTTGTCTTTCTTCGCTTTCTCTCTCTCTCTCTCTCTCTCTTTTCTCGTAGTTAATTACAGGAGTTTAATTGGAGAAGTTAACTCGGTGCCGTGCCTAATTATTGCTCGTTCCTTGGAGGCTGTGTCTCATCGGGCCCTGAGTGAAAAATCCACCATGCTGTAATTCAATTAAACTCTCCACTTAGTGAGCGTGAGAGCCTCTCTTCACCCTTAAAGAGTCCCATAGCACTCCCACTTCTACATGCACACACACTGCTCCATACACCACCCGTTCTGAAAGCTCAAAGGATTCAGAGGTCACGTCCTTAACATAAACTCGGATTCTCATAAATAACCTGATGCTCTTAGATACGGTATGGGAGCTCTTAGATATTTTTCATGACCAGCATCTGGTCGTCCGCGTCCACTACTGAGGGACTTTTTATCATCAGTTACAGAATATTTCTAAATAATTTACTCAGACGTTATATTATTCATGCGCAGTGTTCATTCATGGACTAGTTGAGAATACATCCCGTACTTATACTGGACTTATTGTATTGCGGTATAGAAGTCCTTAATAAGTAAGAGATAAAGTATGACAGGGCAGGCTTGACGAAGAATAATCATCTGGGTCCAGGTGTGAGGCAGTCTGACATTTATAATACAAAAACCCATAACAATCTTTCATCTTACACAGTTAACTTCTAAAATATACTCATATTATATTTGTGGATCATTAACGAAAGATTCGAGCTTGATGTAACGGTGGACAAACCCACAGCTACCAAAGCGTCCCTAGATGCATTTACACTACATGGACCCTGATATTCCACGAATAATCAGAATAATCCCAATCTGAATAAATCTGGATCATGTAAAAACATCTTATGAGTTGTAGTGGTAACAGTCGTCTCGGACCTCCAGGATGCATGTTCTCCTCATGCTTGGTGGGTTTCATCACGGTACTTTGATTCCGCCAAGCAGTCCTAAGACATGCATTGGAGACGGTCCAGTGTTTCTACATTGCCTGTACTGTGTGAGTGGATGGTCGGTGGTAATGTTTTTGAAAATCACAGCCAGTGATTTTCTTTAAATGGACAAATGACAAGGAACTAGTCAGATCGGAATGTACAGTACAACATATTACTAAAATAACTTCAAACACCATTTAGGTCAAATCCTGACTTAAATATATTAAGCGGAGTGCAGTGATGAGATTCTTAGCCGCATTAAAACATTTAACAGCCCACCAATGACGATCCCAGCCAATGTAGCTTGGAGCCCACTGCAGACTTTCTCATGAATATTCAGCGAGAAGACACCTGATCCCTGAACCCTGATGGATAACCTGTCATTTGTCACACATCTGTCTGTGGGAACTGTGCACACAATCATGCTTGCACATTACAGGAATTGTGCTGAGAGTTATTGACACATCCTACATACCGACCTACATGTTTAAGGAGTTCCTGGAAATAAAGGGAGTTTAACCTCTCATAACGGTGTTCAAAAGTTTGATTCAAACACTCTTTGTTAAAATATAATTTGACTAAACTGGTTCACAACTGGTTATGAAAAAAAACAAACAAACAAAAGAAAAAAGCTGAGAAGTTGACCGGTTGGCTGACCACATGCACCAATTACTCAGGCAGGTAGAATAAATTTAGATTCCGTTTTTTTTTTTTTTTTCCCTCTCATGCTTTTACCATGCTGTGAACTCCGGGCTCTGCTTGAGCTCTTCCGTGGGAAGCAAAGAAACAAAAATCGAGTCTCAGACACACCATCTTCAAAAGGGATAGTGATCGACAAGCAACATCGACATCTTCCTAGAGACTTTCCAAACTCTCGCACTGGTGGCTTTTTGATTGTATGACAGAAGCCGTATCGCTATGTGTAAGGGACCATCGATGTACAACTACAGTGCGTTTCCATGGCGACGTGCTCTACACATTATGGGAACGATTCAAGCCGCTCTGTGCAGAATGCGTGAACACTCGCAGCACGGCAGTGCCTGATTATGAATGAAAGTCTCTCTTTGGCAAGAAAAGATAAAGTCGGCATGGTGGGGTAGTGGTTAGTGCTGTTGCTTTGCACCTACAGAATTCGGGTTCGATTCCCACCCCGGGTCTGTGTGCACCCTGTGTTTTGTGAGTTTCTCTGGTTTCCTCCCACAGTCCAAAAACATACAGATTAAGCTAATTGGTGTTCACAAGTGGCTCATAGTGTGTGAGTGTGTGTGTGTGTGTGTGTGTGCCGTGCAGTGGATTGGCACCCAGTCTAGTGTGTACCCTGCCTCACGCCCCAAGTCTCCTGGGATAGGCTCCAGGCCCCCCGGGACACTGTATACAGATGACGATTGAGAAATGAAAAAGTACTACTTTATTACTTCATTACTTTTTTTTTTTTTTTTTTACTGTAAATCTACATTAAAAAGTACACATTTTGTTTTATCTCATTGATGTGTTTAAGCTAGAGACCTTCCAGATGAGTAAAGCCTGGAAGCAGATTACGAGTCATCACCCTGACAAACAGCAACAGATGGACAGAAGAAGCATGGTCTCCGACTCCCACTCTGTAGCTTTCTGCTGCCTCCTAGTGGTATTTTGCAAAAAAAAAAAAAAAAAGGCAAAAACAGAGTACACTGAAGCACTCTAAGAATTCCCACCACATAATTATATATAGGAGATATATATCTCATTTTTATTTGGTTGTGCACATCATGACATCACTGTAGTGGATCCACAATCACTTTCTAGTTCAGGATTCTCAAGAAAGTTGAGTCTTAAACACCTTTCAGTTATGATTTAAATTAAGATATGCATTTTGTAAAAAAAAAAAAAAAAAATTCATAATGAAAAGTATGCATAATGCATAAAGCTGAGAATACTCTTTCAGAGAGAGAGAGAGAAAGTAATTGAGCGACAGTAAAAACATAAAATAAAGAAATCTTCAGAGTTTTACATTAACCCCATGTGTTCGAGGCTCCAGATTAAATGAATGAATAAATCTCAGATGTGTGTGCTGAGGTTTGGGTCAGAGTTGTATCTGAGGCAGCAATCTGAGAGAGTAGAGTAGATTTGAATAGAGCGACATGCAGTGAAGTCTATGATCTTCATCAGTTGGTTCAAATACGACATGCATGGAATGATTCCAGGGTTAATTTATGAGACATTTTGGCTCAGCGATAAGAAAAAAACAAAACAAACATAAAAAATACCCCGCAGCATGGGCAAGTTTAGCAACAGTGAATGAATTTGCATACCTTTTAATGTACTGTCTCTTCAGCTAAAAGCAAACACATCCTCACAATTCATATCATCCTTTACATCCTGAAAAACTGAAAAAGTCTGAATTTTAAAGACAGCCACAGAAAGCATTACGCTTGTACGATAAAAGAGACTCACACCTCCAGGGTCTGGGTTCGATTCCCTCCTCGGGGTCTGTTTGCATGGAGTTTGCATGTTGTCCCCGTGCTTGGTGGGTTTCCTCCGGGTTCTCCGGTTTCCTCCCACAATACAATGACATAGAGATTAGGCTAATTGGTGACATTTTTTTTACAGTTTATGAATGTGATGAATCTGAATCAGTCCTCCACAAACAGTATGAAGGACTTGAAAAGTGACTTTTAACAGAAAACTTTGAAATTGTAATTATGAATAAATTATTAACTATTATTTAAATTATACTATACTATTATATATACTGTACTAACCTATACTGTACCATACTATACCATATTATACCATACTTAACTATACTATACTATACCATACTATACTATACTGAACTTTTCTATACCATACTATGCTATGCTATGCTATGCTATACTATACTATACTATACTATGCTATGCTATGCTATGCTATGCTATGGGGATACAATACTATAATAATAATATTAAATGATTAAATAGATTAAGTATGGCAGATTTTTGGCCATCCCTGTCGCTCTCCTTTGTAATTTACTTCACTGTTGTGTGTCTTTGTGGTTTTGCCACTCAGCACTGGACTTTAATGTTTGATTTACATTTAAAGGTTATATAAGCAGTATATAGCATATGTGTACTATATATGTATAGTATTTTTATTCTATCAGTATAGTTTGGGAGGAACCACATGCATTACTCCCATGATAAGGTTGTGACTTTTCCATAGAATTCCCATGAAAGAATTAGAAATAAAACACACATTTCTAAAGTGTATGCATTTTATAACTCTTAATCCACTGCCAACAGTTGCAAATATAATCAAATTTGTATTTATTTACTGTATAGTTTGTGGTTAAAGTTGTACAGCACTCTATCTTTTGCTTGCCACCTTTTTAAAATCCATTCCTCTGCAATGATTATCCATGTTTTTCTCTCTTAAATAAGAAAACATTGTTCATCCATATATTATGAGGATTCGATTGTGTTGTGCATTCGCCATACCATACAGGTCTCAGTGAATGAGATGTTTCTATAGCACAGTAGAACAAGTGCATTGATTATACTGTAAACACGACATCTACTGTTAAGAGTCACTGCTGTAGGAAATTAACTACACAACACCTTCTGACCAATCGGAATCGAGACTTCAGCAGCACCATGGTATAAGTAATGTGAATCTAGACTGTTACGCAATACAAGGACAAGCAGTTTTGTGAAACAGTAAGTGGAGAATAACATTATGAAATCAAGGCTCCCGTGTGGCATAACGGAAACACGTCATGTGAAGATCGCAAGTTTCATTCCTGGGTGATGTTACAGCCATCTGCAGCCCGGAGTCTTTCCTGGAGGGCAGATTAGCCATGCTCTCTCTCTGTATAGTGCTTTTAACAATTGTCATTGTTAAAAGCGCTATACAAATACAATTGAATTGAATATGTTGCACGAGCCAATCATGTGAACTTACACATGTGGAAGGGGCGGCTAGCTCTTTCCTCTGAGTGTGTTACGGCCTTCGTAAAATAAGTGTGGAAGCATGGGATGGGCTTCGCCTACTAACGGAGAGACGGGTGGGAATTGTCTATGACTAATTTAGGGAGATATTCAGGGAAAATCCCCCACCCCACCCCACCCCACCCCACCCCAGCACTGAATTACAAACCAGACTTACATGGAACAATGCTTAAATGCTTACATCCACAATAATATCCTCAGTCCTACTTTCTGGCATTATATGAATACAGTTTTTTTTTTGGTAAACAAATATAGGTTTTGTATTGCTGTGCTTAAAAATACATTTCCAGTGTGTGCTATCCTCACCAAAAAAAAAAAAAAAAAAATGCAAAGACTTTAACTTCTTGTTATTTAATCATGACTGGTGAAACAACAGATTATTTGATTGCAATGTTGGAATCCTCTTCATGTTTACCTTTGAAAAGGTACAATATTAAAGGCAGGGTGTAATAACTGGCTTTTTGCGGTTTAATCTAAATATTTGCAAAACTGTGTTTGCTGAGTTCATCTTTCCATAATCCGGATTCCACTTTTCTGTCTTTTCCTCGCTTCACTCATAACCGAATTTGTGCTGCCAAAGCTTGGGTTAAAAAGCACGAGAAAAGCGCAGGCAGGCAAATTGATGCAGAAGTAATAATGCAGCCGAGGTGTGTGACGAATGTGGTGTGTCTTCCTCTGCTGCAGGTACGGAGACATGGTCCCGAAGACGATAATGGGCAAGATCTTCGGCTCCATCTGCTCCCTGAGTGGCGTGTTAGTGATCGCTCTGCCCGTGCCTGTCATCGTGTCTAACTTCAGCCGCATCTATCATCAGAGTCAGCGTGCAGAGAAACGCCGTGCGCAAAAGGTACACGCGCTCACACACATACCCCGCCTGGGGTCATCATCAGTGAGGTCTTGAAGAATCTGCGCTCTGCTGGAGAGTTCACGGAGACTGAACCTCGGCACTGTACATCTATAAATACACACACAAGAAGCTAGAAAAAGCTCTTTTAACGTTTTTGTTCCTGAAATTTCAATTCATGATCAAGTTCAGCATCCATTTAAAGCATTGTGTTGGAATATTTAAAACCATTTACAGAACATAAACAACATTTTATCCTAGTTTTATCCAGGTTATAATTTATACGGAAGTTACAGTGGAACCTTGGATTACCGGCATAATTCGTTCCGGAAGCGGGCTCGTATTCCAAAACACTCGTAAACCAAATCTAATTTTCCCATAAGAAATAATGAAAACTCAAAGTATTCGTTCCACAGCCCAAAAAAATTAATACATAAAAATAATTGATACAATATATAAAGTAAAAATAAAACAAATTAACCTGCACTTTACCTTTAAAAAAAATAAATTCCCGACAGATAAGTGTTTCCGTTTGTGCACGCAGGCGCCGTGTATTTGTGTGTGTGTGGTATTAGCCCCTTCCCTCGCCTCGTCTTACACAGTAAAACTCCTCCCTCCCCCCACCTCGCTTTTTAAGTTTCACAACAAATACACATACAACGGAAACACAGTTTTAACGGGGAAAAAAGAAATCGAGAGAGTGTGTGTGTGTTGATGTGTGTGTCGTGTCAAATTACATGCACGCACAGGCAAGAGAGTGTGTGTGTGTCGGTGTGTATGTGTGTGTCGGTGTCAAATTACGCGCACACACACATGAGACACGATGAAACAGAGAGGAAGACGTTGATTATACCAGTAAGAGACAAACGAGCACTAAGACCCAGGGGAGCAGGGGAAAGAATTGCCCACAATTCCGCAGCGCAAGAGAGAGAAAAATCATTGGCTCAGTTGTGATCACTTGCCGCTCAGTGTCAAAATACATGATACATGATACTCGGCACTCGTAAACCAATACTTTCACTCGGTTTCCAATTAAAAATATATTAAAAATCTTTGCTCGTCTTGCGGAACACTCGTAAACCACGTTACTCGCAATCCGAGGTTCCACTGTATTAAGCTTTAGGATTTGAACCGCTTCAGTTCAAGTGAGTATGAAATGTTATAAAAGTTTAGATGTCAGATAAACTTTGTCATTTTGTATAGGGTCCTTATAACATAAAAAAAAATTAAATCCTTTCTGAATGTTTCTGTAGGTTTATGACATTTGTCATAAAAGGTTTATGAACATGTCATGTAGACCTAAGTATTTTTTGACCTGAGTTAGCATTATGAAAAACAGTAATACATTCATGCACGTTATGTCTTGAACCCACTGCATGTCTTTTTAAAATGTTTCTGTGATTGTCAGTTATCATGAAGGGCTTATGCACGTGTCATGTAGTCGCTAGGAACACTGATTGGAGTTTTACCTAAAAATCAAATACATTCATGGATAATATCCTGTGGATCATGCAAGCCTGGGATATTTATGTAGGTTTATAACAGTTGGCATAAAGTGCTTAAGCAGGTGTATTTGATTTGCCAAGTATTCTGGACAATTTGGCTACTGTTCATGAATGCGCTTGGAGAAGCAGAGACCTACACGATTCCGTCCCGTACTTGTGTCTCAAATCTCACAAC
The DNA here is from genome assembly GCA_011419295.1 of Clarias macrocephalus. Classification (NCBI taxonomy): domain Eukaryota; kingdom Metazoa; phylum Chordata; class Actinopteri; order Siluriformes; family Clariidae; genus Clarias; species Clarias macrocephalus. Next base: position 137,963 of record JAAGKR010000542.1, on the reverse strand, counting down.
ACACACCCTCAAACAACATTCATACGATTTTCATTGTTATAGCGTGTGAGACTCAGAGAGTTCAATACAGTAAAAGACACAGAGATTGAGAGAGAGAGGGAGGTCATGAGGAGTCCGAGAGTAGACAGCTCTACAGGAGAATAGAGACGTCAGGCATGGAGCAGGCTAGTGCAGGAAGCACCACTCCTCTGGGGGTGATCACTATGCAGAGCTGCAGCAGAATACACAATCATGTTCCTCCTGCCTGTCCTGTTGCCCTTCACTTGCCTGTGTGAGTCCAACTAAGCCACAGGAGACAAACAGGCCGATATCTTTATCCCTGCTCCGAGCAAAAACACTCACATCTATGCACACACACGTACACGCAGAGCTCTAAAACAACAATCTGTTGTTCATCACAGTCCTTGTGAGGAACATTCCGTCAATCACACATGACACATACAATTATTTCGAGTGTCATTCATACTCACATAGCGATGCGAGGGCCGAGTGTTAGGCTAAAATGCCCGCTCGTATGTGTTTGTCCGAACAGAAAACCAGGCTCGCTAGAATTCGCGCCACGAAGAGCTGGGGTGCTAACGCTTATTTGCAGTACAAACGCAATGGGCTGCTGGTCGACGCCGAGGAGGAGGTAACCGTGGAAACCGCGGGAGCCATGCTGCGCCATGAGGGGCTGGTGCTGGTGCTGGTGCATGCACACCTTCTGACCTCCTTTCACCCCTCCACCATGGGGCCTCCATTTAAACACTATCCATCATGGTGTCTCTCTAACAGCTCCTTCTCATTCATCATCACGCTTTTCCCTCTCCATCCCTCTCTCTCATCCTCGCATTCTGTCTCCTATCATTTTCTCTTTGCAACACTCACTACATCACTCGAAGACCTCAAGATGACAGCACCCATTTCCTGGCAACTGGCCATGGGATCCCAGTCATCCCAAGACTGCACGGCGTCTGCTTCTGTACCAGCGGAACCCGCACACCTTTACCATCATCCCTTTTCTTTCCATACCAGTTTTTTCTCCTCCATTCTTCTCCAAGTCATCTCGACTAACCTGCACTTCCGCCTACTTACCCGTACGTGCGTGCGCCATGCATCTTTTAACAAGCATTTTTCGAGTGATCTTCCACGGCTGCCTGAACGGGCCTTTGTTTTCTCTTCTCCCTCATGACATGATCTGAATGCTTCTTGGATTTCCATCCCATGGAGGAATGAGAATGTTTGAGCTGCATGTCGATGAATTGCCAGCATCTAAAAAGGGGAGTGGTGGGGTTGGGGTTGGAGGGGGTGGGGGGGGGGGTGGGGGTGTGTGACTCAGAGGCCATGGGGAGTGTTGACTGGGTGACGGCGCGGATGTTTGCACACACAGTAAACACTCCAGCTGTGGTCTTTGGACTGCATCGTATGTTGTCCTGCCTTGATGAACCAGTGGGTTTGAAATGGGGACTGTGACGCTCGAGGTTTAAATGCAGCAGACGCTTGAGTTTTAAAGGACATGATTCAAAAAAACACACACACACACACACACACAAACACACACACACACACACACACACACACACACAATGCAGGAAACATTTTATGGCGCTCAGAACGATTTTCAAGGATTGCATGCCTGCTTTTAGTTACTGGGTTGTAGTTCCCTGCCTTACTGAACACTGCTTATTGGTCGAATGTTTCTCAGTTTCTCAGGAACACCATGATCTAGAAAAAGAAGATGACCTTAGTTATTCACTTTTCTTTTTACTAAAGGCTAAATTAAAATGCAGAACGTGCAGTTCTTGCAGAAGGATGTTCGCCATATTGTCTGGCGATTGCACAGTTGTGCTCTCTGAGGGATGAGGTACACTCTGTTTCCTGTCCATCCCTGCGACATTATAGGTATGCGTAAGAGGGCAGATAGCACTGTCCTGTGAGTGTTTCAGTTTTCTTCCCATGTCTTCGAGGAAGCACATGTTAGGCCCCCCCTTCCATGGTTGTTGGTTGTTTTATGATAAGCAAGATCTGGTGGACGTGATGATGAATGCAGGTGACCAGTTTGTGGAGCAAAAATGGATCGTTCTATAAGCATGCCTTTACTGACTGTTGGAGTTCATGTGCATGGTGTTACTTCACCTACTGTATAAATACATGTGTTAAGGAAGTTGCAGAAATAAACGATTAATATTCAGGTATCTTTTTAAAGCAGCAAAGTGCACACAAAGTGCTATTCTGAACTCAAGGATATTTAATGGCATGACATTATGGGGGAAAAGCTAATCAAATTTTCCATTTTCATTTTTTTTTTACTGTGCCTATAGTGGTCTGGGAAAACACTTGAGACGTCCCTGTCCCTGAATTTTGTAAAGTTGCCAGAAATGATTGACTAAACTTGATTTTTTTTTCTGATAAACATAACTTTTTTTCTACAAGTGTAGAAATACAAAATTTTCTACCATTAATTTTAAAAGGGCCATAGCCTGAACCAAAGTACTAGCAAAGCTTTGACATGCAATAAAAAAAAATTGAAAATTCATTTTTGTAAAAAAATTCTAGGCTGTGCACCCCTAGATAGGCTCCAAACCCCCCGCGACCCTGAATACAGGATAAAGCGGTATCGATGGTAGACGATGAGGAAGGTCTTCAGTATCTGGGGGTCGCTGATACATCTTCTACATGACTAAATATAGCAATAGGCACTAATTAAACATCTTTTTCTAACACAAGGCGACAACTTCACAGGTGTTTTTCCAGAGTGTACTAAATTTATCAGACAATCAGGTGAGGAGAGACAACAGTGATACTTGATGAGACAGTGGAAATATCATACTGCTGTTTGAATGGAGAACTTCTTATTTGTAAAACATTTTCCAATTATTATATTTTCCAATAAGTATATTAGGTTATAAATTTAATGGCAGATGAAACATTTTTCAATTTAATTGGGATGATTTTTTTTTTCTCATTTGTTGGTAATCAAACTTGTGACTGAAATAGCCACCCCTCATTTCTTCATATTAAATGTCATTAAATTATGTGAATTAAAGTAAAAGAATGAGCTAAAAAGTGCCTAAAGATACGATTTCAAATTGGTTGTTTATGTAACCTCAGCAGCGACCTCATTTCCCCTCTCGTCTGTTTCAACCACTCAGCATTCAGCATCACCAGTATACTAAGCACCGGTCTGGCATCTGCACCTGTTTCTCACTGGGTCATGCTGTAAGTTAGATGCTTTTTAATTCCTGAATGGTAAGAGACTGAACTAACTGAACATACAGTAAGAGGCATAAACTGAGATCCAAAAAATCCTACAGGAAGCCTGAAGAACTTTTCCTCAAGACTACATAAAAAACACATAAAAGTCTGGCTGCCATATACTGTACGGGACGAAGAAGCGAGATGTAGTAATATATGTGCAATTATGGCATTTCAGTTTAGGAAAGCCTGTAAATATATTGAAAAAAATGGGAAAAGATTCTGCATGCTGAGTTGTACTCATTCTAGTATATGCTGCTTAAGCCCTGGTGTTTTGTCTGACCAATCAGCAATGTTCAATATTACAAGCTCCAAACCAAACATTCTGACCAACTTTGGAGCAGGATCCAAAACAGGTTCCTGGAACTTTGACCCAGGATCTAAAATCAGCTCTGGTTCTTGTACAAGTTCTTGTAAAGGTTCCTGTGAGACACATAGATTTGCATCCCTGACTATAATGTTGAGGCTAAGCCAATCGATTCTACACAGTCCAGGCTTCGGACACACACACACACACACACACACACACACACACACACACACACACACACACACACACACACACACACTGCACTTCTTGGCCGTCTGCTACTGTTAAACCGAGAGCGATCTGTCACGGCGCTGACCTGGAGAGAATGAGACAGGCACAGTGGCACTCAGACTAATGTTGTCACAACGTTTCAAAAAGTTGCTGGAGCGTTGTGAGAGCTCTGGCCTTGCTGTTCCCATGTTCTTGTCTTTTCTCTCGCTTTTCCTCTGCCATTGTGCTTTCTGATTGCCTGATGAGCTTTCAAAATGTTTTGTTTCTCCTATAAGGCATCGAAGGAGGCAGGGAAGGCGCTGGTTTGCAAGACGAATCCCACGTTTGAGACTCAGCATCATCACCTCCTACACTGCCTGGAAAAGACTACAGTAAGAGTTTCTTTCTTCTTTTTTTATTACTTGGGGATGCTCTAATGCATGAGTAAGCCAAAAGTATTGATAACCTCAAGAAATTTAGGAAATGTCCTAAAAGATGTATGTACAGTATAATTGCTCAGAAGTTGTTAATTGCTTTACTATAATACTGTAGCGCCTCAGGGGCATTTCGGCCCCTTATAGGAGGATCTGTGTGCATGGAGCTTGCATGTGCTCCCTGTGCTTGGTGGATTTCTTCCCACAGTCCAAAGACATGCAGGATAGTCTCATTGGGTGTGTGTGAGCATGTGATCTTGTGCATCCCATCCAGGTTGGACCCTACCTTATACCCTAAGTTTCCTGCCTTATGATAGGCTTCAGGTAGCACAAATAAATGGAGTATAGTTATACTATATTTCAGCACCACTTTGATTCAGCATAGTTCATAGTTCCCTGCAGGCAGAGTTGACCAAATATAACAATTGTATAACATTTTATTACTATTTCTATTTTGTCAGTTAATCCACTGAGACGTGCGTGGTTGACGTTTCACATATTCAAAATCTAATATTAAGCAAAAAAATTTATAACATTTTATATAACTATAAATGGATCAAAAGTATAATGTATTATATCATATAATGTTATATAATATGTATATCATAAAACTCTAGTGGATGTGCTGTAATTCATGGTAACACAAAGTTTTTCAATTGTAAAATATTACTTTCTGGTATTTGTGCCTATTTTTTGAGGTTATTTGAGTGTTCAGTCTTGTTCTGCTATTATTCTTATTAGTTTGGTGGATGAATCTTCAGTCTTTTAGCAGTTATTCACCAAGTACTCTTTATTTTCCATTACGTTTATGCCAACTCAAGAAGCATCTCTATATGTTCTACATCTCCAGTAATAATTATGCTTATTCTTATTGGTATATAATGGTTTCGTTTGATAAGACCATATTAATAAACCACCGTGCGGGATGCGTTTGTTTTAGTCGGAGTGCTCTTGGCTCTGCAGCTGTAAATGAACGCTGCTCCCCAGAGACCTTGTTAGCAGGTCCTGCCAAGAAAAAGACACTTAGCGTCTTACCTCTGCCAGCCAAACTGCCTGTTTATTCGGTGAACGTATAGGCTGTGACCCACTTGTCCCTATCTGGGCCACTGGAATGGAAAATTCCGCAGCAGGACCGATGCAACAGAGAGTGATTTGGGACGCGGCCAAAGTCGCAGTTCATCAGAGCTCTGGGACTTTCTGTGATCTCCATTTAGGCTGGGTCAGATTACTGACATGCCTGCTTGATGTTTCTTTTACACATGAGGTTTGTGTTTGTGTCGGGGCAGATTTGCACTCGGTTCAGTAGCTGAGCCTGAGTCATTCGTGTTGTGACTTTACTCAGTCAAGCTGGTTTGTAATTTATTTATTTTTTTTTTTATGTATCTGGAGAAGGTTTTCCTCACACTGCAGCAGCTGTCAGTATATTCATGTTCTGATGAGACTATAAAAGGCATAGCATTCAGGAAAAGATTGTGAGTGAAGAGGGAAGCCGTGCAAAGTGAACTGCATGACAACGAATGAAAAAGACAAAGTATGCGAATCCTCTCACTCACTCATCGTCTATACCGCTTTATCCTGTATACAGTGTCGCAGGGAAGTCTATTCCAGGACACTTGGGGCACAAAACAGGGTATACCCTGGACAGGGTGCCAATCAGTCATACGGCACACACACACACACACACACACACACTCATTCACACACTACGGACAATCTAGGAACGCCAATTAGCCTAGACTGCATGTCTTTTCACTGTGGGAGGAAACCGGAGAACCCGGAGGAAACCCAACAAGCTCGGGGAGGACATGCAAACTCCATGCACACACACCCTGAGGCGGAAATCAAACCCGGACCCTGGAGTTGCACGGCCACAGTGCTAACCTCTAAGGCACCATGCTGCCTAAGCAAATCCTGTACTTGAGTAAAAGTAGAGATACCTAGATAAATATTACTCATGTAACATTTCTCCAGTTACATTTCTACTTGAGCAAAAGCACTAAGGTGAAATTGAGTTACGGTTTAATAAGTATTAAGCTAGCATTAGTGCACAGGAGCCTTTATCATAGTAAACAAGTCTCTCGCGCTCTCCGTCTCTCTCTATAAATATGCCGTTTTCTTTGCTGTCTGCAACCGTCTCTACTTCTCATTTTAAACACCTGCTACACTATGAAGGCAAATCATGCAGTTACTCATAATAGTACAGCTTCAACGCAGTGGCCTGCTGAAATGTAGTGACGTATAAAGTATAGATATTCTCGATAAAATAAAACTACTCAATTAAAGTGCAGATACGTTAAATATGTACTTGAGTAACAAGTTAAATGTGCTCAGTCATCTTTCACCTCTGACAAGAAACTACCTAATAAGTAAGGCCTAGCCTTCTGGAGTGTAATGTATGAGCTTCTAACAGACTCCGTTCTCCTTTATACCTGTAACATCTACTACTGCTTTAACTTGGTTGGACTCATGATGGATGGATGGGAAAAGGAGCTTATTTGGTTTAAATTTTGAGTTTACCACCTTTAAGCTTACCTTATGGTTAATTCTTAATCTGAGTTCTTGGAGAGATCTTGGAGTTCAAGGATTGGTATGGCTGCAGATTTTCATTCCAATCAAGCAGGAGCCACAGCTGATCATTCAGTTCGAAAGATCCGTTTCAAAAATGTGCAAGATAAAGCTATGGTGTCATATTACACTGTTTAAGTACCAGTTTGTAAAATGCACTTGTGTGGGCGAAGGCTGAAATCCTTGATTCTGGATCTAAGACGGCGCAGCATGGAAGATCATGTCCATCAACAGAGCTCTCCTTATACAACCCAAAGACTGTCGTTCCTTGAATGTAGAATGTTGCTTTTTTTTCCCCCTGAGAGCTAATGACACAGGAGGTGAACTGTGTACTGTAAGTAGCATCCGAAAATGAGTCTGTCAGCTGGAATGCACATCTCTGAACAAGCTGAATGAGCTTGGATAATGACATGCATCCCATGGCGCAAAAAGCCCACTCAGAAGCACTCTCTCACACAGTACTGGTCATGACGGAATTCATGGCCACAATGCAAGGATTCCATTTACATGTTTTAGCTTTGAAAGTACACCAAATGTGACAGTGAGAGAATTCTTTAAGGAGTGGATATGAATGAGATTATAAGTGCTATATTCAATTAAAGCCCAAGCAAATTTCCCCTGTGTATAGAAAGCGTATACGAAAAAAAAAAAATCCAGAATTTTTTTTTTTTACTCTTTTCTTACTTCTGACAGAATCACGAGTTTGTAGATGAGAACACGTACGAGACGAGTTGCATGGAGGTGTCCATGGTGAAGCCGTCCACCTCGCGCTCCTCATCCCTCTCGTCCTCTCCTCATGGCCTGACCTGCTGCTCCCGCCGCAACAAGCGCAAGAGCTTCAACGTGCCCAACTCTACCATGACTGCCAGCCGCCGAGGCAGCGTCCAGGAGCTCAGCACCATCCAGATCAGAGAGAGGCCGATCAGCAACAGGTACGTGGACGCAAACTGAAAGTGCGAGGGTGAGTCGAAAATTATCCGCACCTAAAAGTTCTGTTGACCGCAATGTCTTAGTGTTTCCCGTTCAAGGCCGTTCGATTGTAACTGCGGTGCCCCGCTTGCGATGTGCACAAAAGAAGAGCAGCGTGCAGTGATTTTATTTATTTTATTTTTTTTTGTGGTCTGATTGTGTACCTGGTTCCGTTATTTATCGAAGACTTTGTGCGCAGTATGGAGAAAGTGTTGGGATATCTGCAAACAAACAAACGCACAAAAAATCGGACTGATACTTTTTCTTTATAGGAAAGTGAAAATTTCTTAAAGAGAATCATTATTGGTGATGGGACATGGATTCATCACTACGAGCTATGGTGGGTATAAAAGTAAATGGCAGAGGATGGAACGGAACCCTCAGTCGTCTACCAAGAAAAAGTTCAAAGGTCAACCATCAGCTGAAAAATTTATGCCTAGAGTTTTCTGGGATTCTCAAGGGCCAGTATTGGAACATTATCAGGACAAATATTGAACAATAAACAGTGCTATCATTACAGTGAGATGCATACAGAGGATGCAGAGAACTGCTATCTAAGAGTGCTGCGATCTTGCAGGGTGTTGTGATCTTGCATGGCGATGCTTGTCCGCACTCTTCTGGCCACACTGACGATACTCTGCAAAAACTTCATTTTGATTTGTTAAAGCATCCCCCCTATAGTCCTGATCTTGCTCCATCAGACTTTTACCTGTTTTGTCTCCCGAAAGCAGTCCTACGAAGACGAAGATTCACTTCTGGTGAAGAACTGAAGACAGCCGTGCATTCATGGCTCACACCGCAGCCTAAAACGTTTTTTTTAATGAGAGAATTTGAAAGCTTGTTGCAAAGTGTGTTGAAAAGCAAGAAGATTGTGTCAAAAAATGAAGTATTTTTCTGTAGCAGGAGATAACTAAAATTAATTCTGCACGGAAAATCTTTGACTCACCCTCGTAAACAGTGTAATTTCTGCATTATGCCAAACCTACATGATGAGCTTGTCGGATGTGACCTTAACACGGCAGAGTTGCCGAGGTCAAGATAATTACCTGAATGGAGATGAGTCCGAGAAAAACTCCAGCTGATAAAACACAGGACACGCGGGTCAAACTGGTGTAGTTTATTTTTGAAAAGTTCATTCCCTTCTTATTAATTGAACTACATTCATCAATGAAATTTTTAAATTCCATATTGTTGTGTGCACGTTTGTGAGTTTCATAAGCACTCATGATCTGTTAAAGATGTGTTTTGGCAACTTACCTAGTTATTCTGACCTAGCTGTGCTTTTTTATTAATGATGTCTAGTGTTTGTGTGTATTCAGTATATTTGTGTTGTCAGGTTGCAATAAATTGGTTCACATCAACCACTCTCACTTCCAGAATAGATGATGACACTTTATTAATAATGTTTTTTTTTCTTTTAGAACTAAAAAAAAAAAAAAGTTCAATAAAGCATAAACACCAAATTGACATGAAAAAGCTAATTTCATGCCTCACTGTAACTTCACTGCAACCATGGTGATAGCTGTGTGACACATTATGCCAACAAGCTGACAAAATATTGAATGTATTACAAATTTGGAATGCCATTCAGCTCAAATCCGTTTATTATTTTGTAATTAATTACATTACTTAACCATTCATTGGTTATATTTATTATATAGCAAGTGGACTGGAGGGAATTGGAGAGAGAGAGAAAGAGAGAGAGAGTATATTTTATGTTATATCATTGTTTTTTGGCTGATTTCTTTCCTATTTTATCCCTAATTTAGTCTTAGCCAATACCCACCTATCATTAAGACACTGTCCCCCATCAAGTCAGGGGGTGCCGAAGATCCTCCTCGTTCCACTTGCGTCAGCTCACAGACGCCCATAACTGGCTTAGATGTTAGAGCCCTCGATTGTCTGCCATCCTTCTCCTCTGAGAGAGCTCGGCCAATCAGCTCTCTCCAGGGCCCCAGCTGCGAGAAGCCAAAACATCACCGGGGATTTAAACTTGCGACCTCTGGAGCACTTTACTATTGCGCCACTCTCATTGCCACTCTTATATAACTCGCGTTATATTTGATTAGCAACAGCCAGATTAGCAAACATTATTGTCCAATATTAGCACAGTTATGGATGCAAAGGTTAGCTTATGTTTTATTTTTCCCTTTTTTTTTGCTAGAGTTGGAATAGATTACATTAAGAATCCATGTTTTCTAAAAAAGAAAAAAGAAATCTAGAAAAAATCTGATTTACTTCATCGCTGCACTACAATATATGAAAGCATGGTTTCATTCAACCATCATGGTCTTAGCATACATGTTAGCATAACGTACACATTAGCAATAGCAGTGGAAGTCCATTAAAGGAAATACGTTGGGACACTGGAGTGGTTATAGGAATTCCATTGTTGATTATTTTCCTATCATAGCACATGACACTTGTGTTTTGTTCCTGACTTAAGTGAAAGGTTTGAGCATTTGATATATGCTGTAAGAAGCTTGATCAGGTCAAGAACTTCTATTCAAATACTGTTTCGCCTAGACATCGTGATTGCCACTATGCTATGCTAAACAGTGTGTTATTGTTATTTAGCCTTGTGAAAGGAGTGTGTGGTATTTAGGAGTGTGTGGTATTTAGGAGTGGGAGCAGTGTTTCCACGTTGACTCATGCTGCTGGAATCCAGCCCTGCTCCAGCTGCGGCACCCACTACCTCGCTTGTGTGGTCCATTCGACAGCTGGGAGTCTCTCTCTCTCTCTCTTCTCTCTCTTTCTCTCTCTGTGTTAACCTTTTTTTTTTTAAAGTCAAAACATACGTAATGAAAAACATACATAAAGAGGGCAGTTTTACTCTGATCCAGACTTGATGAATACGTCAATTTTATTCAAAAGCCCGATCCTCATTGGCTCTTCTATTTTATGACGCAATAACATCAATAACGCTGTCGTTCTGTCTCTGCAGCCGTTCCAGTCTGAACGCTAAGTTCGAGGAGACAGTACCGTTAAACTCGGAGCAGCCCTACATCACGGCGGCGGTCATCAGCATGCCGACTCCGCCTGTCACCACGCCAGAGGGCGGAGACTCGACCAGTTCGCCTGACTTCTTGCGGAGCAACATTGTCCGCGTATCGGCTCTATAGACCTACATTAAGAGCAAACATCTTGGTGTTTATTTTTCCCTCTCTCATTCAGCGAGTGGACGCTGGATGAGGAGGGGATTGGAGAGTGAGAGAGAGAGAGAGAGAGCACCCTCTGGTGGATAGGAGGAACCACTGCAGAGACCAACGCCATGACCAGAACCCTTTATTTCAGCCCTTCTTCTTTACGCTTGGACACGAGAGCCGGCTGGGCCCATAATGCCAAGCACTGGGGTTATCACTCTTTTACCCACAAAGAGGGACCATAGATAATGACCATAATTTCCCAGCTTGTTACAAATTTTGAAGTATTGTGTGTCTTTTACGTTTGTTGTCTTAAACTTGGTAGTGGACAAAACGAAGTGAAGTCGAGGATGCAACAGAGATTCAGTGCATATTTTTCTCTCTTTTTTTTTTTTTTTTTTCCTTTGGGCAGGGGTGGTGTTCTGTAGGTATTGGGTGTCCTAGGCTATTTGCCGTACTTTTAGAGATATCTACTAAAACAGAGCTCCTTTTGATATTTGACATTACAAGAAAAATCAAGGTTTTTAAGGTTCTACGATGTGTGCGTGTGATTGTGCGATATTGCGCGTGCGAGCATTTTTAAAATCTTTTTTGCATGTTCTGCATTCGTGACCTTTCAAGTTTGGCATGAGCAATAAGGCTTTTTCTTTTTCTCTCTCTTTTTGTTTTTAACCCCGGATATGTGTATATTTGATTTGCTAGCACTGAAATTTACTTTTTTAGTCTCTTTTCCCTGACTGTTTAGAGGATACAAGTTAGTCCTATATGGGGTCTGGCCTAAAAAAAAAAATTTTAAAAAAGGTTTAATAGATCACTGTTCATGTATTTAAGAAGAAAAAAAAAACGATTAGCGAAATAGCAATTAGACTCATATGTATGAGAATCACCAGACAGTAAAATGTTTCTTCAAAGCCACATGAGATCCCCTTATCCCTTTATAAGAACTATTTCTTTTATTCTTACCATCAAGTTCTGAATGTACTGTAAATGTTCTTTTAATTTCAGTGTCCCAAGTCTGTGCATGATGTTTAAAAAAAAAAAAAAAAAAAAAGAGGCATATGGACCAACAAGGCCACCGTGTTTTTATGTTTCATTTCGTTCCTCACCCGAATGAACCATCAGAGCAGCGAATTCCACCTCCGTCTGAACCCGGTCCCAATTAAACAAGACTTAGCCATAACACAAGCCCTGAATAAAAGACATGTGGTGATAAATTCACACCCAATAATAGGACAGCGTCCTACATCGTGGGCTTCGCACCAGATTATTTTCTCAGTGCTATAATCATAACACACCCACGCGCTGTCGAATATCAAAGGGAAAGTACGAATACGGGCTGCTCTGAGTCAGAGAGATGTATTAGTCATGTCTCCACGCACCGTCTCTGTCTCGATTAGCAAGAAATTTGCATATAATATAAAAAGATTCTTTTATTCTTGCACTTTTCTCTAAGGTAAGAGTGTTCGCTTATTCAGAGGGGTCGTTAAAATAGCTTAAACCGTACAAACACACACACATCAGCACTCACATTCATTATTGCTTGACCATGTGACTTATGCAACAAGGCTCTTTTTGTAAAGATACTCTTTGTATTAAAGGGGATATCGGCTGGGGAGGGGATAGAATCACAAAAAGACATATTTTTCAAATTTCAGATGGTGTCAATTAAAATTATAAATGTTATTTCAGTTGTACAAAAGAGAATAAAAAAAAAAGAAGAAGAAGAAGAAAAACAGAACTATGAGAGACTTGCTAGTGCACCCGTGTTGTAAATCTGTTCTTTGGTGTAGTAAATATATATATTTATCTGAGTTTCTTGTTTTATCGTCTTCTTTCCAGAAGGCTCGCATCCTTGAGTTACAGGATGATGGACTGTATAGCTGTATCTTATGTTTTCCCTTTACAATTTGGAAGTGAAGGACAACTGCGGTGCATGTGGTCGAGGAGGACGTGATCTTGGAGATAGCCATGGTGTTCCAGGGATTTATTTTTTTTTAATACCGAGGAGTGAAATAACATGAATCAACAGAAATTTCCCAAACGATGATGGCTCTGAAATTCATTTGTATTTGTTCCGCTTGTGTTATAGACGATACGATACATTGAAAATCTAAAAAAAACACAAAAAAATAATAATAATAATAAATGCAATTGTTTAGTCCGGTGCAGTGTTTAAGAATAAATAGATATAAATCATTGTTCCAGTAAAAGACAGATAACAATCAACACTGTATTGTGTGTCATTTTTGTCTTTTACATCTCTCTCTCTCTCTCTCTCTCTCTCTCTACCTGGACCATCCTCAGCTCAGCATGTCTTTGAAGTCTAATGCTTTTCTTACAGTGCCTAATTAGGTAATAGGTTTCACGCTTACCATAATGGCAAACTATTTATCTGAATCCAATTTCGAGTCAGCATGATAGGACTAAATTTTCTTCCTGTCTTGCTTTATTGAACATCATTAGACATCAAATTGTTCTTAAAATGTGTCATCTAGCATTGTTAAATCTTTGATAAAACTCCACGGCTCTCGGTCTATTTTTGCCTGGGCTAAATGTAACACTGAACACATGTCTACACAGTCCACTCAGTCTGTAAGCTGGAGAGCAAAAGGAAAGTACAAGCATGTTCACCTTGTTTGAGTTTAGTACAAGGGGGACGAAAAAACCTGTAGGCTACAAGAGCACCTTTTTAATGTTGACACATAGGGATCACTAGCCGTCATCACTATTCGTCGTCTCGTGTCAAAATCGCGTTTTTGATCTATCTGAAGCCATTAATCGGGATTTGACCAAACTGTCACAGGACACTTACAGGGTTTAGGTTCGATTCCCGCCATGGGGTCTGTGTGCATGATGGAGTCTGTTTGCATATTCTCCCCATCCTTGCTGGGTTTCCTCTGGGTACTCCGGTTTCCACCGACAGTACAAAGACATGCTGACCTGGAATTACCAAATTGCCCATAGTGTGTGTAAGTGTTTGTGCACCCTGCCTTGTGCCCTTGGGATAGGCTCCAGGCCACCCGCAACCCTGTATATAGGAATAAAGCACTAATGATGATGAGTGAGTTAAAAATCCACATACTATATAAATATATGCTTTTTTGTTTGTTTATTTCTGGAAAAATTACAATTTATTTTTTAAAAAGCGCGAGGGACATGTCTCCTATCTGCAACTGCTTCAAAACGATTTATGGGAATTTGACCAAACTTGCAGAGTAACTTTTTTAAGAAAGCAAAGATGTGTACTCTTCTATTCTAGAGAATGCACTCTGGGGTAATACATTGAAATTTTTGATACAGAGAGAAAGCTACAAAAATAAACTTCATGAAAAAAATGCAACATCTTAATACTAGAAATCAGCATTTCAAATATAACAGGAAAATATACAGTCATGAACGACATCAAAGAAAATAACTATTATGACCCTACTCTAACTGTAATCTTTGGTAAGTAATATTTATTCCTTTGTAACATCACTATTTCCCTGTACAGCATTAAAAAGTGCAGCACGTTCAGTGGCCTGGCAACACATCTTTCTTGGAAGACACATTTTTATTATTATCACTTTTTAATTAATGTTTTATTCTGTTATTATAAGACAATATGACTATATATATTTTATGAACCATGATTGATTATCATAATAAGCACTCTTTAAACATTACTATCTTAAATCATTTTACTTTGAATACTTAGATTACACCAGGATTTAATCAGTTGATTTTTGTTCTGACCTGCGCTACCCTGGTGGACTCGTAGCTAGCATTTGGAGCTTTCAGAGTCATCACCGGGTTCTATAACCCTTCTGGGAACCAAATTTTGGTACACCGTCATTGCTGGCCTCAAACCTGGATAAATAGAGAATGAACATCGAGGAACAGTGTCCATGCCAAACTACTAAGAGTATGCAGACTCCGATGGGAGCAGCTGAAAGAGGGGAAATTTTGTTATTGTTGATATGACTTGTGCTTTTTTTTTTCTTTTTCTTTTTTTTTTTTTTTTACTCTATCCCTCAGTCTTTTACTTCAAAATAGCCTCATGATTTTACCAAGGAACCCGTCCCACTTTGATGATGTCAAACAGGTCCTCAGGCCACTATGTAAATATGTTCCTCTGACGTGGCTTCCCATAATAAACTCATCAATCAAAATCCCCTGTACCTCACATAACTCTAATACAGAGGTAAGACCAGGGTTGGCAACTCTGTGTGATGGCCAGCCCAAACCAAATATCCTGCTGAATGTCAGTCATGCAATGCAAATCACTCAATGTGGCATGGTTGTTAGTGCCAAAATAACTGGACTAGTTTCAATATTGTAGGCCAGGGGTGTCAAGATCCAGTCCTGCACAGTTTGTAATTCACCAACACTTAAACACAACAAGTAACCTTGTGATTAAAAGATTAGTTGACGTAGCCAGACGGTCAACAGTCCCTAGAGTTTACATAGAATGGGGTAAAATGTCAGCATCTCTTTGTTAAGAAGTAAGAGAAGAGAAGAATGGGCAGACTCGTTTAAGCTGATGGGAAGGTTACGGGAACTCAAACAACGACTCTTTACAAACACAGTGAGCTTAGAAGCATCTCAACACCTCAAAACCTTGAGGGAGAACAGCAGAAAAATGACATGACATGTCGGCCGTGAACTGGAATCTGGATAGTTAAATAAAAATAAATAAATAAATAAAAACGTCACTTGGTCTGAAAGATTTAGGGAAAGTACGATATTTTTGCAATTTTCAAATGTCCATTATAACATTACATTAACATCTGGTAGTCAAGTTAATCAGCAAGCTAGATAACTATAGGTAGCCAAGATCATAAGAGGCGAATTCACGTCAAACAAGGACTTTGGATCAAAATAAAAGAACAGTTATAAGAGTATAAGAGTAAAAACTACCTATTTCTCTATGTAATCTCCTGCTACATTAATGCAGTTATCCCAGTGTTTCACTAGTGCTTGGATACCATCAAGGTAAAACATTTTCCCAGTACACCGATTGGACTGTCAAGACTGCTTAATCTCTGAAACCCTGGCCTCCCAGGAACTCCTTGAATGTGGAAATGGCTTTGAGCGAGCTCAGGACTGTACAGTATGTAGATATTATAATGTGTTCATTAAAACTCCTGTAATGGGCAACTGGTGTTGGTGTGTACAGTTCCCACAGACAGATGCGTCTCTGCAAGCTGGTGACAAGGTAATCTGTCAGTTTTTCAAGGATCAGGGGGTCCATTCATTGAATATTCACTTCAGTGGGCTACGAATATAATATGCACTTCTGCCTTAGCGTCACTGAAGATATGTATGGCCTGCTTATAAACGCTTTCACCATTGAAATTTTTTACTGTGTCTCATCACCATACTGTTTTCTCAGAAGTTTTCTGTAAATATCAATTGCTTTTATAACTTAATTCATGAGTCCCAGTTTGACTCGAACGCCTCTCTTAGAAATAATATTGCCTATAATTTAAATGCAAATAGCATATGTCTAAAAGTAGCTAAATTCCAGGGGAAAAGCATGCACCATTCAACACAATGCAAGAACATGACAGTGTAAAGGTGTGTGTTTGTTCGGCAAGACTGCACACATACAGTACACACTAACAACAGCGATTCAACACTGTGGTCCAGATTGCCATATTTTCCATCTGAGAGGAGGTAATTAAGATTTTTTTTTTTTTGGGTTGTGGAGGATGTAGAATATGAGACCCTGAGAATTAAGCAATTATGGAGGCAAAATATGAGGAAGTCGAAGCAGGATTTGTACATGCTGCAGCTGTCCAGTGTTTCCGGGGCTATTTTTACTTCAGGGTGAAAGGTTAATGCTTTTATTTCCTGGACTGATTTGTTTTACTGTATGCAGATACACTGCAGGAAGAGACAGGGGAAGGGAGGGCGGTGTGTGTCAGGCCACAACTACACGTCAGGAATTTTTTTGTCCTTCTACACACACTGTCACACAAAGGTGCACTGACTAGACTTGAAAATCTTCACACACACACACACACACACACACACACACACACACACACACACACACACACACACACACACATAGATTAATAATAAGTATTGGGAAATTTCTTTGTCTCTCTCTCTCTCACTCACTCACACACACACACACACACACACACACACACACACACCAGCCATGAATAGGAGGATGGTCCGGTGAGGATTGTGGGTTGACGACAACAAGAGAGGAAACAGTAAATCTTTTGTAAGCTTGTCTTCATGTCTCTCGCCCTTATAAACCAAATCCTTCATGTTGCTGGTCGATAGGAAACAACAAGAATGAAAGAACGGAAGACTGGTCTGGTCTGAGTCACCATGCCTTCAAATTTCTGCTTATTTCTCTCTCTCTCACACACACACACACACACACACACACACACACACACACACACACACACATTTCTCTGGCTCAAATAAAAATGTCCTGTTTCATGTCTGTGATATTTCATTTAAGCAGGTCTTAAAGGATGATTGTGGTCCGGATAATGAAATACTTTCACTCCTCCAGGCCAAGCACATTTCCCAGGTATGGTAAGAGCAAGGTCAAGAAATTCCAGCACATTCTATGTTTCCAAACTGCAGCATTTAAAAAATGACACCTTTAAAAAAAATTTAAAAAAAGAAAGAAAGAAAGAAAGAAAGAAAGGCTTTTCAGAAAAACGCTACTCTGGAAGAAGGATGTGTCTTAGCAATGCTAATGCTAAAACAAAGCAAGGCTAACACAAAGCGTGGTAATTATTGAGCTAAGGAAAGGCAATTAAAGCCCTAACCTACGAGAATCCGACTTTTCCCCCTACGTTCCTGTCTGAAGGTCCCCCCCCACCCCCCCCCCCGCCCCGTTCACTTTTTTTCTGTCAGAAGTGCCCTCTTTCACAAGCTAACTTGGCTAATAACAAGTAGTCACAGAGGCTAACAGCCATTAGCATCATGCATATCTAAAATATTGCACACTTGCCTCAATCTTCTCTTCCTCTGGTTCTTTAATAATCTTAAAAATCATGTTTAGTGGTATTTAATCAGAATTTAACCCATTCCAGAGGTGAGTTCTTAAGGTGGAATTTCTTATTGTGAAAACACATTTTCCCAAAGGAAATAATGTAAATGCAGATAATTCATTCAGACACCCAAAAATATTACCAATATTAACATTTTCCAACATGATATAATTTTTTTTTCAAAACATTTAAAAAAGACATGTAAATAAAGTAAAATATGACCTGAAAGTAGCTCCCTTTTCTTCTTGCTACTGTCCTTGATAACATTTTTGGGACCCATGGTGCTATGTCTTACAAATTCTTGCTCAAAAAAATATATATATACAAATTACTTCTTTCTTTTCAAATTACTAAAGTTCTTTAGGCAAAAATTTGTGAGGCAGCACGTCCGTATGAAATTAGCTTTGTAGCTTAGCTAGCTTAAATGGTTAGCTGTTTTTCAAGTCAGCATTTTCACTAGCCAAAACAATAACAAATGATTATTATTATTTTATTATTATTATTTTTTTGTCAATGGAATGGAATGAATCTAATAAATAGCATTGTACATCGGCTACAAAAATAGATGAATGACAAACGCTGTATGTCAACTCTGAAGAACTGTGGACGATTTTTTTTTTATTAAATTTTTTTAAGAAAAATGGGTTTGCTGCAAATTTCGTCTGCCATTTGTATATCACACAGCAGGAAAGATGAGAATACTCTTCTGTTCTTTAGTTCATTTCTGATGATTTTTCTACATCAGAAACTTTAGAAGCCTTGGGCTGTTATAACCTCCATGCTAATTTATAAAAAAAATATACTATTATAGCACAGTCATTTAAACATGCTATACCTAGTGCATGTAAGTGTAATTCAGTCTGGAAGTATCTTTAAGAAAGTTTAAACAAGCAGTTTTAACAAACTTTACTGTGTGTATATATATATATATATATATATATATATATATATATATATATATATATATATATATAATTTGTATTAATAATAATAATAATAATAATAATAATAATAATAAAAGACCTGATCATGATTGTTAAATGCACTGTAATTCACACACGGTTCAGTGTACATGCTACGTCATTTAAAAAAGCACAGCTTGTGTTCATCCCTTCTTATAGCAAAGCCATCGCTGGAACATTTTATTTTCTAAAACTAGAACTGTTCTATAATTTACATCACAGTGCTAATGAAGTAAGACATATAGAGGTACATCCCCAAAAACATAATGCTTAGAATAGAGATGAAAATTCATGCCATTTAAAAAAAAGAGAAAAAAACAAACAAATAAGACCCAAGCTTATGTGCATGTCTAGTGATTATAGTCGATAGTCCTTTAATCCTGAAATATCAGGTAACAATATGGGGAAAAACATGTAACCTTATCCAGTCTTCTATGGCTCAGTGACTGTAGGGAGGAAAAGCTTAACAGGTGTTCAGGTACACTTCCACAATCTTCTTTGGTTACTTAGTCTTCATGTTTAGAAAAGGAGGAGCGTTCGATGGCATCCTAATGCATATCCTTGTATAGAAAGGCTCCCTGCTTGTTTAGGCCACTGTATATTTCCTGCTCCCTTATCTCCTTTGTAACCATAGTTTCAATCTACAGGAGACACTCGATATGTTTTGTACGGTACTGTGCAAAAGTCTTGAGCCATAATGCAATTAAATCATGCAGATTAAATTCATTTAATTAAACTTTACTGCGAAAGGCTGCAAAGTGCCTATGATACAATTAAAAATGTGGTTGTTTATGGCACAACCTCAGCAGCAACCTCATTTCCCTTCTCACCTGTTCCAACCATCATTCAGCATCAACAGTATACTAATCATGGGCCTGATAATTATTCAGCATCTCCACCTGTTTCTTATTGGTTTATGCTGTAAGTTAGATGGTTTTTATGTTTGAGTAGGTCACTGTGTGGCTTAACAAAGAAAAACATACCACTGAAACTACTCACGTACAGGGACTGAACTGGAAAAAATACTTCAGGAAGCCTGGAGAACTATTCCTCAAGACTGCATTGAAAATACAAAAAGGTCTGGCTCTTTTGAAGCAAAACATATAGTTATGTGTGGCACACTTTTTGCACAGTACCATAAGTTAGAAAAAAGAAGAGCTGCTTTCTCTTCATACTAGCGTCAATGGACAGCTGTACAGAACTGGACTGGTCAACTCTGTTTGCTAGGAGAGCTGCTCCATTTCAATCTGGCTGTGTCCGTTAGCCCAAGTGTCAGATGTCCGTAGGCAGCCATGTCCAGGTTTTTGTGACTCCTCTGCAAGGCAGTGTGTGTGTGTGATTGTGTCAGGTGGATTAGGATCAGGGGGTTTGTGGTCATAGTAGAGCGCCCAGAGCAGAGTGAGGGTCAGAGTCATGGCCAGGATCTGCGCCACTCCTATAGACACACCAAGGAAGCGAAGGACTTGCAGCTGCTTCGTGCCTCGGATGAAACTGTATATCTTTGGGCCACAACCCTGGAAATTGAACAGAAAATGTCAAGTTAAAATAACAGTTTATAAAACAATAAGTGTCCTCTGCTGTTTGTAATGTAAATGAAAACAATGCATCTGGTATTAATTAAACACTCGGCTATTTAAAAATATGCCATTGTCATGTCCGAATGTCTCTGAGTGAATTTTGTCAGAAAAAGTGCTCTTATATATATATATATATATATATACAGTGCGAGTAACACGGTTTGCGAGTGTTTCGCAAGACGAGCAAAGATTTTTTATATATTTTTACTTGAAAAACGAGCAAGTCTTGGTTTACGAGTGCTGAGTATCATGTATCACGCATGCCTTCTTGCTTTGATGCTGAGCATCACGTGATCACAACTGAGTCAATGGTTTTTCTCTTTCTTGGGCTGCGGAAATGTGGGTAATCGTCTCCCCTGCTCGGTCTTAGTGCTTGTCTCTCACTGGTATAATCAATATCCGTGTGTGTACTGTTTGCTATAACACAGTGACCACGTGTGTGTGCGTAAAGCCTCTTTTATTTTGTGTTTGTATGCGTGTGTGTACAGCGCGCGTGTACTGTTTATTATAACAGGTGTGTGCGCGCATGTAAAGCAAAAGAAAGTCTCATGAGAGAGGTTAAAAATCCATTCTCTCTCTCTCTCTCTCTCTCTCTCTGTGCTCAGCCTGCACTGATTCCATTGTATGTGTGCCCGCATTATTGGACACTGTGCTATGTCGCGATTCTTTTCAAAAGATAAAGTGCAGGTTAATTTGTTTTATTTTTACTGTACAGCAGTGATTCCGTTAGTATTTGTGTGTGTGTGAGTAAGTCTGCACATATAAGAGAGGAGGAAGGGTTACTGTGTGACACGAGAAGAGGGAGAGGGTGTCGCACAAACACACACGCACACACACACACAGCGCAAACGAGCACAAACACACACACAAATACACAGCACAAACACTTATCTGTCGGGATTTATTTGTACTTTTTCAAAGGTAAAGTGCGGGTTAATTTTTAATTTTTACTTTATAATTTGTATTAATTATTTTGAAGTATTTATTTTTTTGTTTGGTTTGTGAAAATAATAATCTGAGTTTTAATTTTTGCTTATGGAGAAATTCACTTTGGTTTACGAGTGTTTTGATATACGAGCATGCTTCCGGAACGAATTATGATTGCAATCTAAGTTTCCACTGTATTTGAAATACTGATTCAAAGCACTGCGTGGATTTAAATTGTTGTATACACTGTAATAAGAATATGGAGTCCATGGGTTTTAAATAAATAAATGAATGAATGAATGAATGAATGAATGAATGATTGAACAAATAAATGAATTTAAATGTTAAACTTTAAAATTTTTATTTGATATTTATTAAGCCTAAAAAGTTATTAAATGTTTGAATAAGAAATTTTCACTTGAGTGTGAGAACGTGAGAATGTAAGCAAAGAAAGGTCATGTAACTCTAACTCGAGATCTCATAAACATAAAAGTTTAGGATAAAGTGTCGGAACTAAAAAGCTGTTCCAGCTGTTTAAAGCAGAGACAGAAAAATGTAAACAAAAGGCTTAAAAAGGAAGAGATTATAATAAAATCTTTGATAATGCGAATTTTAGATCTTTAAACTACCTTGTGTAGTTCATGTCTTGCAAAAATGGTTTCAAACAGCATCTTTAGGAGAGTTCATACAAAAACAATTTGCATCTAAACTCATGCAAAGCCCTTGCTCAATCTTGTTTGCTGCTCCGTCCAGAAACAGCACACACTTCTTACGCCTGTCAGCACAGCAGCTGCCACGGTAATATGTGAGAAATGCAGCACTCATCCGGTGTGTGTGCGTGTGTGTGTGTGTGTGTGTGTGTGTGTGTGTGTGAGTGATATTTCCTATGCAGATGGAGCAATGTGGAAAGGTAGGTACATTATTTCCTGGCAGTGAGAGATTTGTGCTTAACGCCTGACACACCTTCATATAGCAGAGGGAGAAAAATAGAGAAAGATAAAGAAAAAAGATGGAGGGAAAATCTGTTTTTGACTTTTTATAAACCAGCTATTTAAGTCTCGAAAGTCACCAGTCAGCTGTGCTGAATACAAATAATATTTTTTACTTTATACTCATATAATTCGAGAAACAGTATGCGCATTTTCTACAAAAGTCATTGTCACAAGAGCCATTTAAAGAAATTATATAGATTTCCTCTCAAAGTTTTATGATGCAAAATTATTGACACCGCTAGGGGGATTCTGGACGTTTTCTTCAGAATCAATAAAATATCTAGCTAGCTAGCTAGCTAGCTAGCCAGCTGGCTACAGTATCTATCTAAATAATGTTAAACCATTTCAAGAAATGTTCAAATGTTTTACTGATTCTATTTTCTTTCAAAAACCATAAGTGGCAAAGATTTTTGACATATAATTTTTTTTAATACTGATACATCCACAAGAGTCAAAGCATTTTAAAAGAACTCAAAATGTCCAAAATGTCATTGCCTGCATTTTATTCCTTTCAAACATGTATAGTTTCCTTTGGTCACCTCCGTAAAGGGTGCCAGTACTTTTGGGATCAACTGTAAATATGCCTTTTTGATAAAAGTGATTGTGTGTATGATGTGTGTTAGTATTTCCTGAAAGAACAAATGCTTTGTAAAGTGTGTGTGCGTGTGGGCTAGAGCATCATAATGGAGGGGAGTTTCAAATGTGACCTGACCGCAGCCAGAGTACACTGTGTCTGAGGCCGTCCTGACCAAGCCCACAGCACCGCTCTCAATCCAAATGCAGCTCCAGCCTGACATAATTCTCTCCGAACATGACTGCTGCCAACCAAGGCTAAATAAACATTGACATTTTTGTCAAGTGTGTAAGCTTGTTTCCCAGTTGAATTAAAATGTCCTCCAGAACCAAGGGTTCCTTAATGGTTTCTTGGAAAGCTAGAGATTCCTAAAGACAAAAAAAAACTGCAGAGGAACTTTAAGGACTCAAAACATACTGAAACCAACAAATGAGTAAAATGGAGTGAACCAAGAGAGGCTGATCATTTTTAGCTCACAAGAAATCTAATCTCTTTCAACTGCAAGCTGACTAACCAATGACCAATGACCGGTGTGAAAACTAGTTCTGTCAGGACGCAAGGTTCTTCTTGCATGTTTCAAGGGATTCAAGGGAAAGTAGTTAATAAGACATTTTCTTTTATTTTCACATCTTTTAAAAAATAATTATGAGAGTGTAAAAAGGCTTAGATTGATGTCTAACTATGAGAGGCATTCGAGTCAAACCGGGACCTGTGATGAACTTTGTGAATGGAGGAGTAAAACCAGTTGACAGTTACAGAAGACTTCAGATACAGTACAGGGAGGAGACTCTTCGCCACAGTAAAACATTTGAAGCCTGTAAATCTGTGAGTGATGATCCTGGCCAAGGTCCCTTGGAGCCTACTGTAGCCTGATCCTTTAAGGGACAACTTGTCCCCCAATTTGCAGACGAGGGAAATCTGTCTCTGAGAATTGTACACACAACACCACTTGCACATTACAGGAACTTAGCTGGGAGTTATTGCTCCTTCCCCTGTACAGTCCTGATCTTACTCCAAGCCATTTACGCATCTTTGGGCCATTAAAGGAGTTCCTGGGAGGCATGAAGTAAAACACTGTGCACTGTGATAAGTGCGTTACTGTAACAGGGTTATATAAAGTAATAATAGTAGTTTTTACTCTCATAACTGTCTTCTTTTATTCTGTGAAATCAAAAGTCCCATTTTGACTTGAACGCCCCTTAGAATATCTTTATGTCTTTAGCGAGACTGACATCATTCAGGATTTCTAACATTAAATGCTAGGTGTGGATTATAACCAATGTGTTCCTAAACCGCTCTTCACAACAGAGTCCAGTGTTTAGGCAGCGTAATAAACAGGATCTCGCGCTGAGCTCATTTGGACTGACTTTGGAGCGATGGAAAACCCAGTCACCCAGGAAAACCTGACATCAGCTCATCATGAAATTATTCATTAATATTCTTTAAATTCATCTTCATGTCTTTCAGACTCACCTTCAAATCCGTCTTTTAACATATTTATGCACCAAAGGGTGCTTTTGATCAGCATTCCAGAGGGTTATTAGTCATAATGAACTTTAAACTACCTTCTTCAACCAGTACTGAAGTTCCTTTGCAGGGTTAATCTAATAGCTTTAAGTCAAGATCTTCCTAGACAAGCAAAAAAATTTATCCAGCCTGAAAGGTTTTCTTTCTGAGCATGAAAAATATTTGGGAACTGATCTTGAACCTGACGTGAAAGACAACTCGGGCGGTCTAGTAAGCGTAATTTACAACTGCAACCTCTATTCACTTCGCAAACAACTTGGAGAGTCACTTCTCAGCCTCTTCTCATCTGACCCTCTTATCTGTCGAGTCAAAGAATTCTTTATCTCTCATTATGGAGTCCTGCTGCATTACAATCACCTTCCACAAAAGACTTCGGCGTCTGAGGCTCGTCTTTAAAAAGAGCTTTCAGAGCCCGAGGCTATTGAGCACTCTCTAATTACCCCGGGCTACGGTTCGGCCCACTTGAAGCAATCGTTCTTCTAAACAACCGTTGGCCGGCGCCCAGGCTTACCTCCTGGTAGAGGTCGCTCAGGTCAGTGTAGTGGGCGTGGCGAGCGCAGCCTGCATACTGATTGGAGCAGCAGGAGTCAGGTGGCCACTCCATCTCTGTCATCTCTAACCAATCGGTGAAATAGATCACACCGCAGCATTTAAACTGAAAAGCAGAACAGATTCATAATGGAGGGGAAAAAAAAACATGAATTCCCTTTCAGATGTAAACGTATACAATGGTATCAGGAAACAACAAACCCCAAACAGTTAAATAAAATTATGCTTTGAATTGGTCTTTACCTGTATGAGACATTTACACACTGCATTACTGCATCCTCACCTCAGTCTGAAAGGAGTTCCAGGCGTGTGTGAGCCACTGGTAGCGCTGCAGGCCGTAGTTGGGCATGCGGGACTTCAGACTGATCATATCTGACCTCTGTACGGATGGCTGAACACACATATACACACACAGAAATACAAAGGATAAACACCATTAATGCATATGACTATTTAAAATTATTTAAAAAAAACGCCATTCATCAAACACTGATATCTATATACAGTACATATATATATACCAGATACGAATATTTACAATGAGTAATATTACAATATGCTCAGTTTCTAGCAAAGTCTGGTATATTGTATGCGTCTGTGTGTCCTTATTCCGGAAAATCCTAAAGGAGACAAAGACAAAATGGCGTTTTGAGATAAAAGTTGTCCTAGTTGTCGTCCCGGGGCTGCCTGACTCCTTTGCGTCACCGGGATTCCCCTCCTGATTTGGAGGCGCAGTCTCACAAAAGTATAATACAGAACCAAAATATCAAACCTGTGTGTTGTTTTTTATGCTTTACACTGTATATTCGTGTCAAAGGTCACTTTGTCTGACTTACAAACAAATCCGACTTATGAACGTGCTACAAGAATGGAACTCTGTACTGCTATTACTACTATTCCTTATACTATTATTTCTTTTTCTTCTTCTCCTCCTCTCTCTTCTTCTTCTACTATCACTAATACAACTTACACTACCCCCTTATACTACTCCCATACTTTTCTTCTTCTACTACTAATACTACTACTTCTATGTATACTGCTGTTCGCCTTCTTCTACATATTACTACTGCTATTACTACTACCACTTTCACTACTATTTCTTTTTCTTCTCCTCCCCTTTCTCTTCTTCTTCTGATACTACTACGACTATTACTACCATAACTAATACTACTACTAATACTACTCATTTTCCTGTTATTGATGCTGTTGTTCTACTACTATTACTCTTACTCTATCATATTCTGCCAATATATTACATATTACCACTTTGGTATTTTGGTCCGTCCATGTGCCCTCTGGCACATCGGGTGATGGATTCTTCCCACCCTGGAGATATACAGTATCCATTGTTTTTTTGGGGGGCAGTTATTTAAAGAGTCGGGTTGCCAGCTCAACACCCGTCATTCACACACTACGGTCAATTTTGGGAATGCCATTTAGCCTAAACTACATGTCTTTGGACAGTGGAAGGAAACCGGAGTACCCAGGAGAAACCCACCAAGCACAGGAAGAGCATACAAACTCCATGCACACAGAACCCTAGACTCTGCTGCCACTACTACTTATACCGCTATTTCAAGTTCTTATTCTTTTTTTTCTTCTTCTATTACTACTTTTATTATTTCTCCTGCTGCTGTTAATATTAAAAATACTTTTACCAGGCCTCCGAGTGGCGCAGTGGTAAAGCGCTCGCCCTATCATCCGGAGATCGCTAGTTCGAATCCCGGGTGATGCTGTAACCTCTTGCAGTCGGAGGTCTAGAGAGAGCTGATTGGCCGAGCTCTCTCAGAGGGGAGGGATGAGAGGTACTTAGTGCTCCCACATTAATCACGGCTCTACAGCCAGTCAGGGGCGTCTGTGAGCTCGCGCAACGGAGGGAGTGGATAGCGCTGTCCTCCGAGTGTGTTACGCCGCCCCCAACGGTGCGCGAGCGAGCAGTTCGAAAAAGATGCGGTCGGCTGGCTTCGGCTGGGAAACACGTGATAGTCTTCGGCCCTTCCAGCTGAGTGGTAGTAGTAGCCTTAATGTGGGAGCCCCCTAGTGACGGGGAGGAATTGGACACGACTAAATTAGGGAGAAAATCGGGGAAAAATCCACAAAAAAAAATGCTTTTAATATTACCATGGCACTAAATGGACCACACCATTTTTTTCCATTTGGCACGGCTGCTCTAATTTATCACAATGAAAATGCACAACACAAACACAGTGGAAACGCTCCCAGACATTAAGCGCTTTCCATTAAACATTTATTGACTCTGTCCACAAACCTGAGTGAGTTTGTAAAAGTAAACACGTTTTCTATTTAGAGGAATGTGTTGACGTTCTCGTCTACGGTAATCACGCATATTCTATAGAAGCTATGGACGGATCTCAGTTTGAAAAATGTGTTAGTATTCCTGGTATTTCTGGTAAGAAGAGAAATCAGTGCTATTTGTTATGTAAATGTAAAACGGTGCATGGGAGAGCTGTGAGAATTTCCACAGTTGGACAGACATTTATTTGGCCTGCAGTGTGATATACATCAGCACGGTCCGGCATAATTTCCACTAATTCCTCAAGTTTATGGCATGACATTAATTCACATGAGGCGTCTGAAACATCAGTACGCTCCATATTTCTCAGATGAATGTCTCTCTCATGAGCACTTTATTGAGCAGCACTGCTGTAAAACATCCTGCACTTAAACACCTTATTCTGGCAGACTGCTAGAGCGAGACAAGCCTGCCTCAGGTGCCCTTCACATGCTCTGGAATCCTCGCTTTGCTTCTTTCATCCTGACTGGCAGAGTACCCACAATGCACCTGGGGCAGGTGTGTGGCAGAGAGTGGAGTCTGATAACAGAAATGGGGGAAATTTCTGCAAAGCGGGATTTACTGACTGCCACATGGCGATGTGGAGAAAGGGACAGGAGGGACAATAGGGATAATGTTGCAAGGCCAGGTGCAGAGGCGTAGGCTCTTAGGGATTGGCCACACACACACACACACACACACACACACACAGATATACAGAAACACACACATACAGAGGTCAGTTTCGGTCACACCTGCGCTACGGTACATATCAAGCCCATTCAAGGGTCTTTCGAGTGCTGATAAGATCCTGCCTGGGGAGAGTGTGTGTTTGTGTGTGTGTGGCCCACGAGGTTTGGCTTATCTCTGATCCGCTCAATCTAACAGTAGCAGATGCTCCCAGCAGCTACATTTATCTCCCTTTTTCCTTACAAGCACATTTCCCAAACAGCTCAAGAAAACCTTCGCATTACACACGCTTGTACCCTACATATACTGTACACCCCCTCTGTTCATTTGTTACGCCTATGGTTTCCAATGCTTATACCATAAGACAATATTTTTCTTGTAAAAATTCACCCAATCCAAAAATCCATGCAGTCTGTGAGGAAAAAGGATCATCAGACCCGACGACTATAATCGAGGTGATATGGAAGGACATTCTAAGCCTTATGAAGACAAAAAGTGCATTTATTACTAGAAAATTTTAACACTGCATTCAGAAAGGTAGATATAAACTTCTGGACTGATCACATTTGAGGTTATTTTACTCTAAATTCGGAGCATCACTGAAATTTAACACTAACCTTTTGTCAGTGTAACGATGTTTGAAGGGTGCACAAACTTTTGCACTTAACAGTGAATGGTGTTATGCCCCATTAATATCTAATCCTGCTCCTAATTAGAACCTCGGTAACTAGAACAAACCTGCAAAAATATTATTTCGTGTAGAGGAGACACCAGATCACCTTTTGGTTTCGGGTAATCCAACAAGGTCATGATTCACTAACTAACAGGAAATGTCTGACCTCCACCTACAGGTCCTAAAGTGCACTGGGTTTATACTACTAAAAGCCTTCCATTTTTAAAATCTCAAGACTTTTTAAAGAATACCCAGAACATCTTCTCTGCCAATTAAGAAAATGTGCTCGTGGCCGGTCGTCAAACTCATTCCATTTAATATGAGCAGGGAAACCTTATATGCAGATAAGCAACCTAACTGCTTGTATGTGTGTGAGACAGAGAGGGAAAGAAAGAGAGACGTGAGCGGTAACAGAGGGATGTGGGGGAAGGGGGGAAGAGGGGGGTCAGTATTCCCGTATTCAGGGCATTACTCACCTCCTCGTATGTCCACACGCCACTCGCCAACTCCACACAGAAGATCACCAACAGACTGCCAAAGTACTGTAGACACCACAAGCACAAAGTAACGTCAATATTTAACAAGAATAGTAAAGAAACACTTTAGCTCCACCCACCTTATCTATTTAGCCAGTGCATGCTAACTAAAAAAATAACTCTATACTGAGAAAAAAAAATACAGTAGAACACTTGCTTAAATGAAATCTCACACTTGTTGAACTGCACCTGATTTACATAAACTACAGCGGTACCTCTGCATACCCATTTAATCCGTTCAAAAGGTTCTAAAGGTGAAAATTTGTATTGCGAAACGCATTTTGCGTTGAACTGCACCTGATTTACATAAACTACAGAGGTACCTCTGCATACCCATTTAATCCGTTCAAAAGGTTCTAAAGGTGAAAATTTGTATTGCGAAACGCATTTTCCTATAGGAAATAATGTCAATGCAGATGATCCGTTCAAGTCACCTAAAAATATTACCAATATTACCAATATTAAAAATGAAGTAAAGTATGAAATAAATAGACGTTAAACCTCACTTAACCTTAATTTATGATTCCTCTTGGCACCGGCTCCATTAAAAACAAAAATTCTAATGGTTCCCTTTTCTTCTTGCTACCGTCCTTGGGACCCATGGTGTTATATCTTCTATCTTCTATATCTTGCACAAAATGCGAAAAAAACATATATGTAATCTCTCCACCGACGCAAACAAGCTTTGCCAGCGTTTGGTTCGGCTCGGTTGCTCGTATGCAGAAATTGCTTCATATGCCGTATGCCGAGGTACCACTGTAGATTACGTGCCAAGTTGGCCACCCGTCATTTCTTCATATTTTGGTTACAAAGTTCCTGACTTGTAATTATAATGTAGTCTTTAGGAATATTTAAGGAACAGAACCATGTGTAAGGAATCTTGGTGTAATAATTGACAGCAAGCTTACATTTAACAGTCAGATTAATAGAGTAATAAGGAATTTTTATTATTCATTTCCTTAGAAAAGGCTTCACCTTGGAAAGAAGCTTGTCAATTGCTGACTTTGAAAAGGCGATACATGCGTTCATAAGTTATAGGCCAGATTATTGTAATGCTTGTGTATTATGACCTCCTTCAATCGTCCCTTAATGGATTGCAGATGAACCCTTATACCCCTATCTCACCTATGCGGAGTTATTTCACACGGTGGTTGTAAGTATGGTTCATCGCGATTTTTTCGGAAGAGTTTGCAGTTTTGGCGTAGTGATAAAGTTTCCATCACGATGGTACCAAAGTTTCCTACGGTTACATGCGGAAGTGCTCGCGAAAGAAGAGAAATTGGGGTATTTGTGGAGGAGCCATCACGGTGTCCTCGGTGTCATTACGTATAGATTCGGTGTCGTCGAGGTTAACTGCTGTGTTTTTGCGGTTGAGTTTCGGTTTCATTTCGGAAGCACTACGGCGCTGGTGGGGAGTCTCACGAAAAGATCACGGCACATACGGAAGCAATACGTTTAGTACGTAAACGATGCTGTACATACGTTCTTCTTACAGTTCCGGAGTGCGGAAATCGCAGACTGGAAATTTTCACCGCGTGAAAATGTACAATATCCTCTGCATCTTTGCATTCATTTAGTACATTCCTAAAGACAAGATTAAATAAACTAAACTAACTAAACTGGTACTCTTAAATTAAAACTTTTTAATTTAATTTTCATCTTGCCATATATCCTTCTTCATTGCACTCAGTGTATATAACCCATTTGTATATAACATATGCAACCTACTGTATTGATCATAATTATATAATATCTTCACTCTGGCTACACCAAAATCATTGCACTCTGTACATAACTCTTCCCCTGTATATAATACCTTCCTATTGCACTATAATTAATTTGCTCATTTGCACTCATATTTTACCTCCTCACTGTATAATGTTTACATATGCAAACTTCTTTAGCATAGTATACAATACCTTCCTTACTGTACCACCTGTAATCATTTTGCTCATTTGCACCTACTGTAACTAATCTACATCTCTATATACTTTCTATTTATATATGCAAACTATTCTGCACTGTGAAATGCACTTCTGGTTGACGAGGAGATTTTATGAATGAGATGCAAACACCGTAATAACCGCAGAACAACGCGGACTCCGTAATAAAAACGCGAGCACCGTAATCCATACGTGGGCACCATAACGACAACGTGGACAGTCCGCATAGGTGAGATAGGGGTATTAATCGCCTCCTGATGAACACTCGCACACGAGAGCCTGTTAGTACAGGATTCAGGAATCCCTCCAATACATTTTAGAACAATTTTTTGAAGGTTTTTAATTCTTGTCTACAAGGTTTTAAATGATCTGCCACCACAATATCTTGTTGATTTATTACAGCCTTCAGTCTCAAATCGCTTGCTCGGGATCTTCCAACCATCTGATCTTAAACTTAATGACGTCTAAGCATAAAAATTTATTTGATCAAGCCTTTGCCGAGATCGTAGAACAGTTTATCTTTTAGAATAAGATCGGCTTCTAATTTGGAAATTTTTAAGTATGATTTAAAAATGCATTACTACTCTTTGGCTTTTAATTCTTGATCTGATATGATCTATTCTGCTTTTTCAGAGGAATACTGAAGCGCTCTGATGGGGCATGGACACACACACACACACACACACACACACACACACACACACACACAAAAAAAACTCTCTTTACTTTCAGACTGAGATAGCAAGGAAAGGTATTCACCATTCACTTCACACATGGACACACACTGACGCACATCCATTTGGCCTGCACATCCGACTTAACACTCAAACTGTCAACCAAGCACACTGTGAGGCCTTATTAAGATGAATGTTCGTGTCAGGAGCAAGATTTGGCAGCGAGCTAGTAGCGCGGGTCTGGCTGACTGGGTTTATTTGGAAACTCCAAATATTTGTGTTAAGCAGATGTTCGTTATGGTGCTATGATCCATTAGGTATTCGTCGCACGTATGCGCAACACGTACAATGAGACGCTACAAACATATACACGCGCATGTATGAAGCGCAGACCACAAAACCCTGATGTGGCTTTTACACCTTCTCCATCCAAACATCTCACTTCTCTAAAAGTAGCTGACTCGAACTTTTAACCTCATCATCTCTCTCTTTGATGCTCGCCCTCTCCCACACACGCATGCACAAGTATGAGGAGATATCAAATCAACATTAATTAGCAAGCCTGACATGAAGGAAAAAACTCCAACATGATGCCCGATGGCATGTTTTTGTCCAAAAACCTCACTCAGGCCATCTGTAGAAGATCTTTGAAACTCCAGACTCCTTAAGAGGTCAGTAGGGCATCTTCAGGAACATAAGCTATAAATAATTAATGGTGAAAACTGACATTACTCCAATTAATGCAATTAATTACCAAGGTGCATGAACGGGTTATAAAATGAATCACAAAACCACAGTGTCCTTCAGTGAACAGAAGCTCAGGGAAACTAAGGCGCCTCTTTGTTTCTCTCCAAATCATCTCACTCATGCCTGGATTGCCTTACCTATTGAAGCTTCGTGAGATAATACGGCAGGCTTGCTGTAACTCAAACCCAGACAGGCCAGAGTGTAGAAGAGTGAATAAATAAAAGGATGAATGGAGAGACTCAGTACGGGGAAGAGTAGGGCAAGTGGGGGAAGACGTCCCAGAAATCTGGTTCCTCATGAAAAGTCAAGGTCACAGTGTAGTTCTTCTGCACACACTTGTTTCTTTATACAAGTAGTCCAGTTCAGGTGTATAGCTGGGTGTTGCAGTGAGCCTAGCAATAGGTTAACCTCTTTTTCAAGAGTTTGAAAAAGTACCCACACATGGATGTTTTCTTTTTTTTAATCGGTCATAAAGTAGTCACCATGTGCACAAACAAAGTGCTCCAATGAATAACATTTACGGCATGAACATGGAACCTGGTATTCCAAACAGTTTGGAATACAGGAAAACATATCCTTATGCTAGTTCAGCCTGGCCAGAGCCCAGATCCTAACATGCCAAGATACTTCTGAAACAAGGGGTCAACATTTATAAAGAAGTGCATACTATACATTACTGAGTCGTTTAGTGTGAAATGAGTGCTTATTTAGATCTGCGAAGACACCAAGAAACTCGGGTATTAGAAGTTCCTGGTGAGACCTGGGCACCAAAGGATTGTAGGGTGGGTGGCCGAAGAACGGCTAGAAATGCAGTGAGCGATTGGACTGATGCCATGATGTACAGGACGAGTGGTCTGTTTTTAGCTCTGCAGATAAGCATCAAGGTTTTAAATCTAACACTTGGGAGCTATACAAGGCCAGTGAAGGTAGAAGTACTGTAGTATGACACCTCTTTACTGACATCCCCATTTTTCCCCATTTTTCCCCGGAAAGGCATACACAAATCTTTTTCAGCAAATATTCATAGCCACAGGCCTTATTATGCAGCTCTGGTGAAAAAAATTATCCCACATCTATGAAAAATTAATATTCACATTTCTTTCACATTAAATTTAAAAGGAATGCCCATGAGTTTTGCTCTGGGGGCCACTTGAAGCCTTGAAGATGCTTAGATTCTAAGCTTTCTAGTGGTATAGTGTGTTCCCATATCGCTTGAGGATTTTAATGCTTAAAACTTATGTACAAAATGTGCATTCAATGAAAAGTAAACATTTAGACTGCTGCATTAAGAATGAGTTAAGAAGAAAGAGCAAGTGCAGAAGGACCTGCTGGAAATAAGATGCAGCAGAGAAGTACTGAGATATTAACAAAAAATATCTTGAAAAGGTTATAAAGATTACACTATATTATATAATTATGTATTATAAAGCCCTCTATGTTGACGTCGACCAGGCCTCTCTTGCCCATTTGCAGTATATCCAAAACGCCGCTGCGCGTTTTCTACCAGGAACACGGAAGCAGGAACAAGTACCTCCTGTCCTGGCATCCCTACACTGCCTCCCTGTGCAGTTCTGGGTCAAGTTCAAGATCTTGTTTATAGCCTACAGAGTCCTGAATAATCTAGCACCACCATATATTTTGACCTTTTGAAGCCATACAGTCCAGCATGGCCTCTCAGATTTGGTGATCAAATTTTACTTGCAGCGTCTCAATCTACAGTAGGTTGAAGAGTCGAGTCTGGGAATCTTGCCTTTTCAGTAGCAGCCCGTAAACCCTGAAATCAGCAGCGCCCCCTGGCATTATGCAGGACCCTACACTTCTTATTTTTAAATCATACCTGAAGACCTGTTTATACTCTTTAGTATTTAATACGGTGTGACTACTAGACGGTTATACTCTTTGCCCTGTTTTTATTTTTACAGTTCTTATTTTATGCGCTGAAGGTGGACTTCATATTGTTTATTGTTTGATGTGCATTTTAACCTATATCTGCAGCTATTTTAGCATTATATAGCACTTTGCTCAACTGTGCTATGTTTAAATGTGTTTTATGAATAAATTTGATTTGAATATTAAGGCACCCAAGTGGCCTAGAACAGAAATAGTCAAAGCCTCCTTGAAAATGACTAGGAGAAACCAGCATGACCTTGTCATAAAATAATAGCTAATCCCTAAAGAGAGCACCAATGCTTCAGGTAAACAAGATATAAAGGCAGCAAAATCAAGTCATAATTATGCCTTTCCAGGAACAAATAAAAGCCCGGTCCTGCTTGGATTCACTCTTAACTGATGAGCTGCCATTCATGATGAGAAGTCTGCTATACAGTACGTGACATGATAAGTAACAATCTGCGCTTCTAATGGGACAAAGGATGAGTAGGGTGTCTCTAATACATGGATCAGCCACAACATTAACACATTAATATTAACTATTAACTATACACTAGGAAACCAGCCGATCCGGTTCAATTCCAAGGAAAGCCAATGCAGTAAAGAAAATTGCTGAAAAAAATCAAAGGCACCAGAACACCCAGTGCACCACAGGCCATCACACACAGTGCCTGGCAGGGAAAGAGTCCAGGGGCACAACCCAACCTCCAAACTCCCCATAACCCAATCCGATCGAGCAGCGGACAAACAAGGCCCATCCACAGAGGCAACAACTCACCCTCAAAAGATCCACTGCCAATGTACTGGTGCCAGATACCACAAAACCCCCCCAGAGCTTTTGTGGACTCATGCCTTAACACTGGGCATAATGTTCTGCATTATGAGGTTATGGCTGATTGGTATATGCATCATATACTACTGTATATCTATGAGAGATCAAGCCATTTGAAAAGAAAAGTGACGAGGCTCAAGCCTGAGCATTTAACTCGTTGGCTGATACATACAGGACACAATTCTTAACAAACAACTGAGCAGTTGAGCGTCAAGGCCAGTTGAGGGTCTAACTTAGTGATTCTGGGATTTGACTCGTGAAAATGTATGACCTTCCAATCAGGAGTCCAATGCCTTGACCATTGAACCAACTCTGCATGGACCATATTCAAACCATTGATGTTACCTGCTACATACTGAAGGTGCCTGTGTTTAGTGCAGGACCATTTCAATGAAGTTATCTTAATGAGGCAACAATTTCAAGGCTCATATCTATAGATAGAAGGATACTCACAACGGAGAATCACAAGGCCAGTTTCTGTGAAGTATGACAAGTATACAAAAAAAATGTACGCAGACCACACCTCATCTGAGCCTCAAGGCATTGCCATCATTAACCCCATCCCCTAAAAATGACACCTGAGTCCCAGTCCAGCACGTTGACATTGCTGACACATGGACGGGAAAACCTCATAACTCATAGACAGCTTTTGCGGTTTACTTTAGTTTTGTTGGCCTTTTATCAAATTTCTCTCATCCTCATTCTTCTAATGGCACATACTGTAAATATCTTAAAATACCATTGCTTAACAACCGAACATCACTCAGAATGCTAATCCAAAGTACTCAGAAAAAAATTTGTGGCCAAGGCTCTGTTTTGGCATTCTTCAACTGTCCTTTGCTTTAATTGATGGGAAGCCCTGAGGCTGTAGCTTGCAACTCCTCTCTGTAAATTGCTGTTACATGGACCATAACTCTTCTTCATGGCTATTTACATGCTTTATGGCCATTTTAAACAGCGGGAGTAAACCACTACAAGCTAACAAAGAAGGTTCTACTAGCACATCATGCATTCTGTCCATCCTATTTGCCTGAGTCTGGCCTCAGGAAAGCGGGCAAGGCTGAGCTTGTACAACGATTTACAGCATACCTGACGGAAAGCATGACAACCTGAAGGGCTCTCTTAGGCTGGGAGCGCAAACCAGTGGGCTAACTGAAGCAGAAAATAATTAAGAGTTAACTCAGGCTCTGGTTGCAAAGCTGGACTAAACAATACCCCATGTCAAGCGCCCATGGATTATGGCTGACAGAAAAATATGTAAGTACAAACAGCGTGTTTCAAACTCTTTAATTTGTCCACATTTTGTAGTGGTACGGTATCCAAAATAGATTCAGTTGGGGTTACAGTATACTGTATGTCATGAATCTACACAAAAAAGCCCTCAATACTGAAACAGGAGGGATCAATAAAGTGATTTAAAGAAAGTGTAACATGGTCTGAATATAAATATATTTCTTGCTGAGGGGCCCTCGAGTTTGTTCAACAAAAATGGATCTTTTTGTCTTTGGCACAAAGCGCTACCATTTGGTGGAAACCCAACACTAATCGTGTTTACATGCATCCTAATATTCCAATAATTGACAGGGTGGTATAAACAATATGTTCAATAGGTAAATATTAGCCATGTAAACACTTGATTTTATTGTTTCTCTCTTGTCTGAATAAATGTATTCTTTCTGCACGTTTGCCACATGTGGAGGTTACATTAGGGTCGTGACGAGTTTCCAGGAGGGAAATTTTCCTTCCATTCCTGATCAGTAAACTCGAGTCTGAATTTTTGAAATTTGTTATGAGAAAAGCCTAATCTAACCTCAAACCCCTTTCTTCTGTTAGATTTCTGGCAGTTTAAATGTTTCGCATGGGGCAGAACAAATGTTTATCAGCCTGAAAACACTTTCGACACAGTGAAGCATGGTGGTGGGAGCATCATATTATGTTTTTTTTATTGGGTAAGCTGGTCAGATGTTTGGAGAAGACTGGGTGGGATATGTAGAAATATAAATATAAAGAAATCTACATGGAGAAACCTTTCCAGGCTAGAATTAAAAACTACATCTAGTAGTAGAGATAAACTCCAGATGTCATATTTTACAAAATATGACCAAATTTGTGCACAGGTGTGAACAAAATGAGCAAAATATGTAGCTAGATTAATGAAGATCATGTTTAAATCTTAAAAGTTAAATGTTGATTTTAAAAAAAATAATTAGGAAAAGCACATAAGTTTAATCTTTCGTGAAATGTGATATGCAAAACAATGTAGAACTACTGCTAATGTGTTAATTAAAATGTATAAATAGGAACAGTAGGCTCCTGAATATTTACACATACTTGGTAAAAATGTTGCTTGTTACTTGCTTTCTCACTCTCGCTCTCTCTGTCTTGCTCTCTCTCTCATACACACTCAATCAAATGCACACACAATGAAAACCCCACATGGAGACATACCCAGGAGAGGAGCAGCAGATTGCATTTCAGCGTGCCACAGTAGCCCACCATGGCCACGATGATTAGGAAACAGCACACAGCGATGACAACGGGGTGAACCGCAGGGGAGTATGTGAGGACCGCTGCTTCTTCAAGCCTAAAACACGCAGACCGGGAAGAAAGACTGGGAAGTCATTCATTGGCAGGCTTTTTGTTTATTTATCAATCCATCCTGTTCTTCCTCCTTCCCACCCCACCTCCATCCATCCTGCCTACTAGATCTTCCACTCTCAGAGGGCTGCATTTTTATTAATCCACCAGTTACAACTAAATAATGATTGCACTCAGTAGGAATGTAAGCCTCCAACCTCTCACTCCCTCTCTCGCTTTTTCTGTCCTCGTGTCTCAATGATACATAGCCAGGAAAGGATATGGGAAAGCCAGCTAATTTTGGATGAGTGTGAACCTCTAGTGATCCCTCCTCTCTCTCTCACACACACACTCTCTTTCACACACACACACACACACACACACACCTTTTGCTTACCAAAAGCATCCCATTTTGCACCATAGGATGACTTTTTCCTCTTGAGACAGGCTACTAATAAGCATGCACACACACCCACACACACACACACACTGAACCATACCCACAACGCATACAAAACGCTCCGACACCGAAATCTCAACTCAGCTGTTATCTCATTATGTGGCATGCGTTCAGGGCAGATGAGATTTTTATTGCTGCAAAATGGAACTGAGTCAGCAAGTCAGGAAGTTGCAGCTCTGGAAAGCTCATTTTGCCATACGGCAATCATGTCTTAACACATTCTGCTTTCCGTTTATTTGTGGAAACCGCTGCAAGATTGTGCGACGACTAAATACTCTGTCTCACGGTGCTAAATTACACCTCTGACAGAAGAAGCGGAAGATAAGTGCCAGCTTCTTAATTTAGCATATCGCCTTAGGAATCTGTTCTGAGTCTTTTTTTTAAGAGACCTGATTATAAGTCTCTGGATTTTGAGTCGATTCAAATTCAGGGCTTTTTTTGAAGGGGGAGACTAATCAAAACGATGAAATTTCACAGCTGATTTTTTTTATGGTATATGATTTATATTTTTAAACGTTAGTTATTATAGAATATCTACATAAATCATTCTGATGTAGAATTCTGAAACTGATGAGTCAGAAGATGATAGGGCAGTGGTGGCTCAGTGGTTACTGGTCAGAAGGTCGGGGGTTCAAGCCACAGCACATCCAAGCTGCCACTGCTGAGCGCTTGAGCAAAGCCCAAATTAACCCATTAACATTATCTGCTTCAGGGATGTTGTATCCTTCCTGACCCTGCGCTCTAATCCCAGCATCCTAACTGGGATATGTGAAAAAAAAATTTCGCTATGCTGTACATAAATAAGAGTTCCTTCTGCAGTCAGCATAATCAACAGTTAATAGGCTTTATGATATGTTCGAGAGTATCACATTGCGATTATGAATTAAACTGTGATTTTTTTTTTTTTTTTTTTTTTGGCGCTTCTTCCGCTTATGAGATTTCTCAATGTCCGGATGATGGGGGAAGCAATTTACATAAATGATCTCTTAAAGAGGATATTCAAATAAATAAACAAATATTTAAATAATAGACAAACTCTACGTACATTCTGAGAATGAATAATTGTACATGTCCATATCGCAATTTAGATTTTTATCCAATTAACGGATATGGTTTTATATAAGTTGGTATTAACTTCCAATTAACTGGTATTATCACCAATAACATGAGGTAAGGTTGCGTGTGTTTTAACGGGGGCACCCAAAGGCTATCACATTTCAGCCTCTAGTGATTTGCATATTAGGTTAATCCAAAAATCATAAAACGAAAAAGTTTTGCTGCTGTCACAACACACATTCAATCCAAAAAACAAGCTACTACTGTATATGTAATCCAGCTGAGGTGGTAATTATTTATTCGATGACACGGCGTGTCTTGGATTTTTATTTTAATAATTAATTCAACTCTACATAAAAAAGGGTATTTACTGCGTGAACCATGACTGCCTATTTAAAATGACCAGATTGTTTGTATTTGAATAGTCAAACCATTCACACTTGTCCATTCAGGAACTCTCACCTGGTGTCCGCAGTTAAGGTGAGCACATTGTTCAGGTAATCCCTAAGCCACGCGGCCACTCCCAGCACACACAGAGCCATTAGCTGTGGAAAGAAACAGGCTTTAGTATGACATCACACAATCGGTACAACTCGTAAACCTACATCCCTCACAGGATTCTCAATTCAGAGCCTTCTAAAGCTTCTTGGGTTCCTGTTTGTGTAAGGCTAACATGGCATGACCCACTGAGATATGAGTAGCACAGTTTAGTTTGTGCGCCCCGTTGGCATTCTTGGCTGTGAAAGCGACACCCGGCACTTATCACATTTAATTCCCTAAAATAGTGTGTAGCAGAATGTGAAACATGCAGTACAGGCTCAGTTGGGGGTCAAAGAGGCAGCCCGCTACGTAGAGATATGGCCACGGGGCTTAATAGACCTTAATTCAGTGTGCAGTTGTTGAAACAGAAATATGGAATGCCAAATGGATCAGAAGGGCAGAAGTCTGGAGTCTGACTCTTAATGCTTTTTTTTCTTTGGATTGCGGATGTAGGGGAACTATTTTAACCAGACAAATATGCAAACTTCACACTTCGATTATCAAACATTTAGAATCAGAAAACTCAAAATATTTAGCGATATACCATTTCATATCAACAAGCTTTAAATTTAAGGGAGATGCAAATCATACAGGTGGTGTAGTGGTTAGCACTGTCGCCTTGCACCTCCAGGGTCTGGGTTCGATTCCCGTCTCTGTGTGCATGGAGTTTGCATGTTCTCCCTGTGCTTGGTGGGTTTCCTCCGGGTACTCCGGTTTCCTCCCACGGTCCAAAGACACACAGATTAGGTTAATTGGCATTCCCAAATTAGCCATAGTGTGTGTACGTGTGTATGCCCTGCGATGGATTGGCACCCTGTCCAGGGTGTACCCCACCTTTGATGAGTGAGTAAGTGAGAGTGAGCAGATCATACAGAGCTCATCTGTAAGCATTACAGCGGTACCTCGGCATATGAATTTAATCCGTTCCAGAGGCGAGTTCTTAAGGCAAAACACATTTTCCCTTAATAAAATGCAGATAATCCGTTCCAGCCACCCAAAATATTACTAATATCAATTTACATCATTAGAGTCATATTTTTACATAGTAAAACAATCAAAACATTTGCACAAAATGCAAAAAAAAAAAAACAGAAAAAATATGTAAACTCGCTTGGCTTGGCTTTCCACTGAAGCAAAAAAAGTTTTGAACAGCTCCTGGTTGTACATACGTATGTAAGGCTCAGTGCGGTCGCTCGTATGCTGAAAACGTGCGACGCTCGCATGTCCGAAGTACCACTGTGCATAATTTAGATGTAATTATGAATAATGCCAAAATGGTGGTTGGAAAAGCTTTTCTTTTAGACTAGAAATTTGGAACAAACTGTTCTAATTTTTACAATTAAAAAACAATTCTTCTGAAGCGAATAAACACGGTATGGTTGCAGATTGGCCACTTTGTCAGTGAATATGAATTGAATGCAAGCTTGCCTATTCCATTGTTGACTTTTTTTCATACTTTTGAGCAGATAAAAGCCCGGACGTTGCTAAATAAAGCAATTAACCCTTACTAATCTAGAAGCGCCAAATCCCTGAGCTCACAGTTTAACATCCTAACAAGTCAGAATATGCGAATAACCTGTGAATTTCACTGCTTGAATATGTAACATTAAACACATCATTACAGTCCAATAATTTACTATACTATGAGTACCAGTACTAGAGTACGTACTGTAGACTATGTTAGTGTATCACTGTTGATTAAATGCAGTTAGACTTTAACAGGCGATTTTGGTGTATTGGTGGTTATAATTTATCTAAAATATAGCATGTAAATGTATATGCATTAAACTAAATGGCCTGTCTCTGTAAAGTTCCTCTTCAGGCTCTCCAATTTATAATCTGTACAATAATACAACAGAACCATAATTACTGATTAGCTGGTGACCTCAATGCGTATGGTTTTCACACTCTAAAGCCTAAAGCCTCTGACATGGAGACATTTCTGCCTACTGGAGTAAAATAAATGACAGCAACACCTTCACATCCAAAAAAAAAAACCTCTGAAGTGTGGAGCATTTCAGCCTTAACTCGCCAAAAACTGCCAGGAGAATCAGAAAAAAAGACACTGTGGTGGTGAGAAAGTGTGTAAGGGTGCAAGTGGTATCAAGTATCACCTCAGTGGGAAAGGACACACACACCTGAGGCGAATGTGGTTAATTAGGGTCCGTGTGTCACTCTGAGCCAAATTTATATTTCTAGTTGTCCTTGGTGAACTTTATTTTTAAGTGAATCACGCAACACGTGTGCATGGTGTTGCTGGATTTTGAGTGCTCTCTCTCTCTCTCTCTCACACATGCTCTGCTCTACTCTCCTCCTTATTATTTCCTGGCTCACAGAAAAACACAGAATCGAATTAGCCACATCTCCTTAGGTATGTGACTCATAATCCAAATAGTTGATTTAATAATTGATAGATTATGTGACTATCACATGCTATTAATGCAGTTGCACTGTGCTTTCCGTGACTTTAGTAGAAATAAGATCACAGATCCCTGCCTATACTTTAAGAAGCGCTAGGTTAAATGTTTTTAATTGGAAATCACTATGGACCACCTGATACAATATTATCACGATACCAAGATGTCAATTGGATTATTATTGAGAATCTGGTAGTATCACAATTTTATAAATATATTTTTATAATATAAAAAATAAATATTTTTTTTATACAGGTAGTCTCCAACTTATGAATGAATTCCGGTCCTGGGAGCACGTTTGTAAGTCGGATTTGTTCTTAAGTCTGACAAAGTGAGTCTTATACGCCTTTGACACGAATATAGAATGTAAAGCATACCGATCCACTTGACTAAATCTCTGTACCCTTTCCCGCACACGGCCATCATGTAGCCAAAAACCATAACCGCGCCTAAGGAAATGAATCTAACAGTGAAATGTGAAACAGTATCTGCGCCTTTAAATCGTGAGGGGAATCCCGGACGCCAATTGGGCTCAGAGCTGTTACCACTGTACCGGACTGTGAACCCTGTTTTGTTGAGGATTTTGAGAAATTAGGATTATTCACCATCAGGACATACTTATGCAGTGTAATAGAAAGTTATAAGTAGAAAGTGTTTGAGTGTTGAAAACCTCTTAAACCTACCAAAAGGTCTGTTTTGAGTGCTAGTCTATGCTAGAATTTTCTAGATTAATAAGTGCATATGGATGTAGGGTGATGTTTTCGTGGTTACAGATCAGAAAGTCATGTAAACCATCCCAGCAACAGCAGAGATTATTAAACAGAAACTTGTCGGTTTGTTTAACGATGCTGTGCACAAACTCTCTAAAGCTCACAGTTCAACTCGGAAACCATAAGGCCAGGAATGTTTTACTACCAGACA
The DNA here is from genome assembly GCA_011419295.1 of Clarias macrocephalus. Taxonomy (NCBI): domain Eukaryota; kingdom Metazoa; phylum Chordata; class Actinopteri; order Siluriformes; family Clariidae; genus Clarias; species Clarias macrocephalus. Next base: position 94,731 of record JAAGKR010000542.1, on the reverse strand, counting down.
CCGCTTTTCATTTTCCAAATTTTCACAGACATAAGGTAAGAAAATAGACATCCATAGTTTTATAATGAAAATGTATGCGCTAAAATTTATGTAAAATGTATGTACTAAATTATGTAATTTGCTATAATTTCGATCAAATAAGAGTCAGACAGTAATATATTATTGATTCTTTGTTCAGTTTTTTAGCAGCTTTAAAACCGCATCAAGGTGTAGAATGAGAGCGCTGGTCTCAACAGATCTTTACAAAGCATGAAGACAATTTTTAGAAAGCCCAGGTACACCAGGTCAAGTCTCCTGGTCAAAAAGTTTTTTTTTTTTTTTTACTATTCATAAAAAGGAGTATTTCAACAACATTTTTAGCTTTTTCATATCTCTGAGACGGTCCACTGTCAGATTTAACAAATTTACCTGAACAACTTTTCTTTGAAAATCTGTTATTTATTAGGAATGATCACTTCTGGGCATTCTGAAGATAGCGATATAACAATCTGAAAGAACTACTTGTAGTCATAAATACAGCAACAAATTCTGGTGCCTATTCTATCATAAAACTCTGTGTGTCTATAGCTACGTTTGCGTTACAAGCCGCCACATTGCTCAATTCAGAATTATTTGGTCAGGTCAATTTGTATGTCATGACAGTTCACTTTCCTGATAAGTAAGTGATTCCTTTCACGTTTCTAAGTGACTTTTATCTGATTCTAAGGCGGAGGTGTCTGTCCTCTGAAACCAGCCGCATGCGCACATCGATACATGGCTCAAGCTATTTCGGCTCATTCATTACAAACAAATGCAAATTTTAACTAAAACTATGCTTGGAGTTTTGCTCTGGTGAACGACAAGCAGTCAGTATTTGTTGAGGTCCAGAAGTAGGAAGAAAGCCAAAGACATCCCTTTATCTGTTTTAGCACTACTTTGAAAGCCGCGTAGACCCGAGTGCATGAGCAGATGCAAAAACTTGCATGAAATATGATCTGCGTGTTCTTACCGCGTATGCGATATGTATCTGATCACATGCCAAAGTAAGATCTGAAAAACATCCAATCAGCCCTAAAAAAAACAGATCTGTGTCACATTAGGGTAAAAAAATCAGAACTGAGTAAACACAGGCTGACAATGTGAATGCAGCCTGTTTACTTTCTGAATGTCTGAGTAAATAATTTAGATATGGGAAAAAGTCTATTCAGGATTGTTTTGTGTGGTGAATCATGTATCGCCATACTGACTCCAAATTTATTTCTTTTTTCTTATAATTTGTTACATTTCTAATAGAGATGAACCGGTAGATCAGTCAGGGACCAGAATTGGCTGGTTTTCAGTTTGACTGGCAATGACCGGTGATCAATCAATCAGCCTCAGATATAAACAATTCTGTACAGATCACAAAAACGTATGAGTGGAGCAACAGAAACTCCTTTTCGCCCAAACTCTGGAATAGAATTAGTTTCAAACCCACTCATTACACACACTTACACCAGTCTTAAAACACAGCGTGCGCTAATTAGTAGAAAATCACGTGTGGTAGAAGCCCCACATGCCTTCATACTCACCGTGAAGTTAAGTTTTGAGACTCTGGAGGCATTTGAGGCGGTAAAACATTAAGCCGCTTTCTATACACTCTCATAACGTGTGAATTTTTTGCTAAATTTGCTCAGAAATAAGAATTATGACAGATCACATAACAAAGATATGTTCAATGCTAAGTTAACATACTCAGTTAAATGTTAAACGTTTGTATTTAAAGGTATTTTTGTATTATTTGAATGATGCATTAGGTTTTTAAATGAGAAAACTAATGGCTACATTTAATTAGTCATTAAACGTTTTTTTAAGGTTTAAAATTGTAACAAATTCGGGGGGAAAGTGTAATATCGAATCGTGATACTTATAGTATCGTGATAATATCGTATCGGTAGGTGACTTCTGATTCCTGTCCCTGTAATAAATAAGGTGCACATACAACGTGTCGCTCGCGCCTGTTGAAATTGAAGTAGATTGGCACCATTGGCCATCCATAGTTGAAGCGCACGCGCGGCTCCGCGGCCACCTGCTGCCCTGCTCGGACTTTTTTTTTTTCTTGGCACAAGCAAACTATGCTAGTTTATCGAGCGCGGTGGCGGCCGGTCTGAGACGCGGGTCTTACCCAGAACAGTAAGTTGATGGCGTAAAGCAGACAGCGCAGGCACTTCACCGAGTCCTCCCGGGCCATCGTGCACGCGCGGCTTTCCTCATTCTACCGCCGTGCACCCCGGCGTGCGCGCGCGCGACTCGCTCGCTCGCTCAGAGGAATAAAACACTCCTTCGGACGTCACATGGCTCCTCGGACAGACGCTAGAGCGAGCGGTGGCGATCCAGATGTGACGCGCGTGTTAAAGTGCGCGGCGCGCGCGCGCAGCGGCGGTGTGCGTTATATCCGTGGGAAGTTTCCCGTTTCTCTCCGAAAGCATTTGCAACAGGTGGTGTGTGTGTGTGTGTGTGTGCGTTTGCTGAGTCCTCGTGCCTCAGGACCGCGGATGCGCGCACGAAAAGCGAAGGCATTTAACCAGAGCCGCCATGCTGTAGCGCTGATTCCCTTTTTCTGTAAATCTTCTGTGATTTAATGCAAAAGATCCCAGAGTGAGCCGCACTCCACTTGTCTCCTCCAGCTCTCTGCGCTGAGTGTGTGCGCTCTGTCCTGCTCAGCCCGGGGCAGGCTCTGTCACTTCAACTCCAGTGCATGTGGGAAGTTTGAGATCTCTCTCTCTCTCTCTCTCTCTACGAGTGTCAGCCTCCGGGTCCTAAAGGCGAACCTCCCTCATTAGCTTTATCATGAGGAGGAGGGGAAGCAGATCATGCCCTGCTTGCACAGAAATTACCCAGATGTCGTCAGGTATTCATCTAAAAAAAAGTTGTTCAAGCACTTATGAGACACTTAATCCCATAAATCCACCAGTCCTTCACCGACACATGAAACTGATGTGGTGAAATATTCTAATTAGAAATTGTATTCAATCATCTATATCGCGTATATTGTACAGGATTGCGGGGAGCCGATCCTGGAGCATATCCTAGGAGACTTTGGGCACGAAACAGGTATACTAATCAGGACAGGGTGCCAATCCATTGAAGGGCACACACTTTCTCTCACACCACAGGCAATTTGGGAACCTGCATGTCTTTGGACTGACTGACTGTATGGGGAAACTGGACTACCCTGAGGAAACCCATCAAACACGTGGAGATTATGCAAATCAAACCCCCAACCCTAGAGGTGCAAGGTGACAGTGATTATCACAAAGCCACTGTGCCGCCCTGATTAAAAATATTACAATAAAAGGAGAACATTTATAAATGTCTTTTTGGTGATAACTGACTCACTCACTCATCGTCTATACCACTTCATCGTGTATACAGGGTAAGGGGGTGGTCCTAGAGCCTATCCCACGAGACTTAGGGCACGAGACAGGGTACACACTGGACAGGGTATCAATCCATTACAAGACACACACACACACACACACACACGCTAATTCACACACTACCGGCAATTTTGGACCACCAAATGGGAAGACCAATCTGCGTGTCTTTGGACTGTGGGAGGAAACCGGAGTACCCTGAGGAAACCCACCAAGCACGGGGAGAACATGCAAACTCCATGCACACAGACCCCCAGGCAGGAATCAAACGCGGACTCTGGTGGTGCAAGGCATCAGTGCTAAACCCTGGATAGAAATAGTACAATATAATAAAAACGTGTGTAAATCTCTTTTTAATTTTGTAAAAGGAGCCTCGTGTAACTTTTGCATGGGCTTTGGTGGTTTAATGGTAGATTTTTCACCTGCCATTTGAAAGGCCCGATTTCAATTCCCGCCCAATGCCCAAACCACAGCCACTGGATGCAGCGCCAGTCCCAATGAGAGGGTTGTATCAGGAAGTGCATCCGGCATAAGAGTTTTGCCTAGAAAAACACACATTGAAAACCAATCGCAGAGGCACTTTCAGCAGGAAAATACATAATGATGTTACGTCTTCTTAAACAATAGAAAAAACTTTGACTAGTTAATAATTGCTTTTAAGCATCTAAACTATCAGTGTTCTTTCATTTTACAGTCACAAAGTAAACTAGCTTCTAACACAAGGCTGAATTCCAAATCGCTCTCCAAATCTTGATCATGGACAATGGATTGTACACCTTTGAGCACTAGCTTTTCATTTAACTCTATTTGGGATTTAACCAAGACACCAGGAACTTAACGTAGCTGATTTTCTAAGGTGGAATAAGTGGAAATATAAAGAGCAGCTTAGGAGACACAGGACTGTTCACCACCTCCATGGTTTATTCCCGTCACCCTAGTAAGATTTTCACCAACAATTTTCACCCCCATTAATTACCTTGTTGACATTAACTGTCAGTAACCAGCTCCGATTAGTTAGTTCCCTTAGTCACAGAAAGATATGTGTTGGTGGATCAAAATAATTGGTTAAATATACAAAAAAAGTGTTGTATAAAAGCAATAACACACTCATCGTTATGCTGTATTGCTGGATATAGCATGGCCGTTTGTATGAAGCATACAAACGCATCACAGCCATGCGACAGTATATTCAGCAATACAGCAAGACCTCCTGTCTAAAAGAACAAATTCATGTTATGTGAATTATAATACTGGGAATAATACTGTATGTTATTGTGTCTAGAATAACACCTCATCCACAGGGACTATTATAGATAGAAGGAGTATTGTTTGTAATTGCTTTGTAACAGTCACAAAGAAGTCTATGGTTTGCAGTTTTTTGGTAAAATGTCAAGCTGCATTTTTTAGGAAAGATAGAAAGAGAAAGAGAGATGGAAGTAAGGGAATGAGCAATAACATGATAATGTGAAATAACTCTAATTATCTTTTTGACATTCCACACAATTAAATCTAACCTTTATCCATTAAAATCTATGATGTGCTGTTCATTAATAAATTGAGCCTCCTGATCCTTGACAAGTCCCTATAGAGTCTATATTTTATTTTTATTATTTTTATTTTTTCACAAAAAGGAAATGTCTGAATTGGATCATGCTGGGTAATGAGCCAGTTCAACAAACATAGTGGAGAAAAAAACAGTCGATATAAAATCTTGCTAGATGATTATGATTCTTTCACACAGTCAGTGCCACACTTTGACATACTGCTTCATACTGAAGGCTCCTGCAATGCAGACATAAAGAAAAGAAAGTATAAATATCTCCCTAAAAATTAAAACTAAAATAAATCTCACTTCAGACTTTTGGGAAAACCTGATTTTAAAATTGTATATCTTCACATGTAGTTGGGAAACATACAGTACAATGCAAAAGAGAGACATACTCATATACAGGAAGGTCTGTAGTTTACAGCACTTACTGTTGGAGAAAATGTCCAAATTTGACCATGGGAAAGGGCTTCCCAGGACGCTGCACAATTATATTATAAATAACAAGCTTGGTCCTGAATATAGGAGATATTTCCTTAGAGAAATACTGTACAGACAATATTACATGCAGAGCAGTTTGTATGCGTCACAAAGCTTAAAGCACATAATTGTACACAGTGTTCATGTATTCTTTACAATTTTGCTTCACTGAAACTAAAAACCTTAAACTTGTTCCAGTATGACAAAATGCCCATGTGCACAAAAAAACAAACACATTTCGTGAGCCCATGGCTTACCCAGGGTGCAGTGGATGAGCTCGAGGGTCCTACACAGAGCTCTGACCGCAAGTCCACTGAACACCTTTGGGAAGAACTGGAACACTGACTGGATACCCAGCCAACACTCAGGCAGAAGCTGTGATCTATCATATCGTGTTCATTGTTTGAGCTTGGACAAAAAGCTCTTTAGTGTATAGCAGAAAGTAATAAATCGTCCATGCTGTTCAGCAAGCAGATACACATTTGTTTGACTGCAAAACGTGATAAACACTGTTTTTGTGCTTTCACTCAGTCACTCCAATCAAGTTATTTTCCTCAGGCGCACAAGGTTGTTTATAACAAAACCTTTACAACCTGTCTATGCCTCTATTAGAAGCATAGAAGTTTTTTTTTTTTTTTTGCCAAAACACTAGAGTGATAGATCATGTTACATAACAGTGTGACGCATTAATAAATCGCCAATAGCATCGCTTCTTGCAATGTGAAACTACTGGCTGACGTGAATAAATAATAATGCATTCATAGAGGAGAATGTTAGAGTCAAGAAAAAGAACCGTTACAGTGAGTTACTGCCATTTCAGTTTCCCAAGTAGTCATGCACTACTATGGTAAGGCACTATAGGCAATTTTTCATTGTCATTCTGAAATGTGCTCAAGACAGGCGTTTAAGTCAAACCGGGACTTCTGATGAAATTTCTCATTAATGAAGGCATAAAATTGATTGACATTTGACATTTACAGAAGACTTTAAACACAGTACAGTGATGAGCCTCCTATCCACAGTAAAATATCTGAATGGTGCAAACGTCTGTTAAAGAAGGCTGTGAATACGTTTGTGAATGATGATCCAGACAGCCGTGGCTCAGAGACCAACTGTAGTTGTTCCCGTGAACATTCAGTGGTGTGCCTGATCCTTGGAAATCTGCCTGATGCATACAACTGTACACACAATTATTCAACAACACCACTTGCACATTACAGGAACTTAGCTGGGAGTTAATGCTACATTCCACCTCGCTCTAAGCCATTTCCACATGTTTGGGCCATTAGAAGAGCTCCTGGGAGGAGTACTAAGAAAACTTTCTACCTTGATGATATCCAAGCACTAGTGTACACTGAGATAAGTGCATTAGTGTAGAGAACTGAAGGGAGTTTTCTCCTCATAACTGTGTTCAGTTATTCAGAACAATCAAAAGTCCCGATTTGACTCGAACGCCTCTTGTATATAGTATAAGGGAGGATTAAGATAACAAACACAAACCATATGCATTGAAAATACTCTACGGTGATATTTATTCCACCAATCGTGACTGTTTTTGTTTTCCTAATCATTTGCCGGACATCGAATCCTGCACCATTTGTCACTGTCAGCTGTCAGCTCAGTGGATGGATTGTGTTCCAGTTCATTTTGGATCAAAGTATCTGCATCTGCCATCAGCTGACTTTACTGTTATGCCTGTGGTGCCACACAGTCGACTGTCTATAATGTGAAGGATTAAACCATGGATAGTGTTTATGAGAAGTTGTTTAAACCTGTGCCTTCTGTCAGAGACTTACTATATAAAAACATTCTGTATTCTTTTTTTGAAGTAATTTTTAACTGGTGTATTTTATTGAAACGTCATATCGTCTGGTTACAGTCTGGTATTATTGATGTTTACTGTTTGTTTAGGTACTTCATAGCAACCATGCCAATAAAATGGTTTTACTATGGTCATTCTTGATAACTATGACATTACGATGATTTTCATGTACTGTACTTATGATGCCACCATGGATTTACGATGGTTCCTCACGGCAATTATTATGCCAAGGGTTTAAGACAGAGTAATAATGACAGCATCTGTTGTTAGTAGGAGATTACGAAATAATTTTTAGGAACAATCACTGGTATACTATTAAAGTGTTGCATAGCTCAAATGTGCTTGATTTCCGGCTCAGTAAAAGCAAACCTGTTTATTTTTGTTGTTGTTTTTTTATCACCAGAATGTAATTAAACATTATTACATATTAATTACTGATGATAAAAATCGAACCTAGATATCATGTTAGGGTACTTAACAAACTCATACTTGCTACTGAGGTAGCAGTTTGGCAATGGGCCAATGCCTGTTCTGGGCTTTAATTTTTATTTTATTTAATTTTTTTTTAATGAAGCGGTGTTTATGGCTAAATTTTGTAAGGCTCAATAGATAAACTGGCCCAGTGTCAGGTTAATACCTGTGGTCAGACCTGGTAAGAGCATTGTTGCTGTGCAAGGCGTGAGTTGTTCCTGTCAGTGCATCATAAGCAAAATGACCACTTTTTTAGGAAAATGTCTTCCCAAATTAGTTTCGTCATATGAATGTATAAAGTATTTTATCTATTTTCATCTCATCATATGGATGCCCCATGTGGTCTGCTTAGGATGCATGTGGAGACGGGGGACGGTTCCACTATACCATGAGGACAGTCCTGCCCTCGGCTGATGCAGAAGGCTGTTCTCCGAGGACTTATAACTGCAGACGCTCAATAGTTCAGGACTGGAATTTCCTACATCCGTCATCACCCAAATGAGGATGGGTTCCCTGTTGAGTCTGATTCCTCTCACGGTTTCTTCCTTTGGCATCTTAGGGAGTTTTTCCTCGCCACCATCGCCCTCGCCATGCTGATTATTTTGATTTGTTCACACATATCATACAAATAATTTATCATTGATTCTGTAAAGCCGCTTTGTGAACATTATGACTGTTAAAGGCGCTATATAAATCTAATTGAACTGAATTGTATTAAATCGAGATAGCCTTTTAGAATGCAATGGGGATAAAGGCTAGCAAATTATACTGCACAAAGATCTTCATCTTTTTTCATTCATCTTCTATACTGCTTATTCCGTAGAGGGTCACAGGGGGCCTAGATCCTATCCCAATAGACTTAGGCAATAGGCTACGAGGCAGGATGTACCCTGGACGGGGTGCCATTCCATTGCAGGGCACACACACACACACACACACACACACACACACACACACACACACACACACACACACACACTCTCTCTCTCTCACACGCTCATTCAGAAACTACACTGGTTAGCATAATCTGCATTTCTCTGAACTGTGGAAGGAAACTGGAGCACCGGGAGGTGCGAGGTCACAGTGCCAACCACTACACCACTGCACACAGTTCATTTGAAGAAATGCTTACAACATTTAGATTACAGTTAGTTTAGTTACAGTTTACTAAAAAGTGTTAATTTCTCCATTTGTATGAAGACGTTTGGGGAGACCCTGAATATTGTCCACTACTACTAATCTAGTGAGCAAAGGATAGAGACATGGCTCTGTAGTGCAAGTCACAGTTTCTGGTTATACAAGCTTAGAGATCAGGTTCTCTTGACTCACAATTACATGGGTGGAGCCCTTGCATGAGTTCCATTTGAGTATTCACTGTTCGTTATTGTTCCCAACAGCCAATCACTGATCACCACTGAGTGTCTCACCCAAGCATTTGTTCTTTGTCTCTGTTGTAGATAATAAATGCATGAATGAATGAATTATGAATGAATATTCTTTTTAAACAAAACCCAAGTTATAATATATTGTTTTCTATACAGTTTTTTAAAATGTTTATTGGACCTTACAAAGCTGTTTCTGAGTTTTCAGACACTGCTGCCCTCTTGAGGCTGATGTGTCTTTGACGACAGCTGATATTAAGCGCCCTCTCTCATTCTAATCTCTGTAGCTTGGATCACAAGTGGTTTAAGTCCACTTTACGCACTTTGGAGATGTTACTGATATCAGAGTTCTGAAAATCTGTTGATATCTGGTACTGAGCTGATACCGGTGTCCTCTTTGTAAGCGAGTCCATGCTTTGCAGAATTCGGCCCAAGCTAATTTAAAAACTATGGTCTTGTGTGTTATGTGCTGGGTTCTTAGCATCACACGCAGATCAGACAGTAGGGAGGGGAATCACCAGAGACCTCCTGATACGTTTACTGCGATATATAGATGTCAATTTAATTTGTATTGCTCTAAACTATTCCCACAGCACAGCATCCTGTGCAAATTATTTAATTCTAAATCCCTTTTCTAATTATTATAATCTCTGTTACAACATTCATTTGAATCAATCATTTAATCAATGAATATCTTATTTTAATGAAGAGAATATAGAAGTCTAATTTAACATACACAACATGATATGCAGTGAAATTCTTACACGAATTTCTGGAAATGGAAAGATAGAATAGAATTGAACAGAACAGAACAGAATAGAATAGAATAGAATAGAATAGAAGGATTCCACTACAAAAAAAATGCACGAAAGGTAGATATGACATCAAAAATAAAAAAGATTTTAAAATGTATGCTATAATATACAAATTCACAAGACAGCTGCAGAATAACATACTATTAAAATAGAAATATATAGAAAATATATAAATTACATAGGGTTTACAGAATGTGCGAAGTGTAATTGTAACCTGAGAGGTGTGAAAATACTTATATTATTAATATATATAAAATAATATTAGTCTGTGTGTGTCTGTGTGTACGTGTGTGTTTAGGTTCTAAACAATTTTATGTATAATGTTCAGAACCTCAATATTTTGGTTGTAATATACAAATGTACAAAGTTACAGAATAAAATAGAATTAAATTAGAAATATCTAAATAGATAGAAATTACTCAGGACTCAGGATTTACATATTACATATATAACCTATAGAAATATTTTATTAATACGTATATACTGTCAATATTTATTATTTTCCAGAAATGTGTAGAGAGAGAGAGAGAGAGAGAGAGAGAGAGAGAGAGAGAGATTATTTTTGATTCATTTAAGATACAACTGTAGTTACAACAGTTAAGAACTAACTACATATCCCACAGGTCTTACGCAATTACGTAATTTCCGCGCATGCTAGCAACAGCCAATGAGCGCGCACGGCGTCGTCGTCGCGTCCCTCCCTTTAAACAGTTGCTTTTTTCTCTTCAGCGTTCAGCGACTGTCGGCGCCATATTGACGATTACAACGCTTTCTGCAAAACCCTCAAAAACACCGTATTTGCCAAAATGCTGTACCTGGAGGACTATCTCGAAAGTAAGTATACACACGGTTTTATTTTCCCATGACTGAACGAGGGGGTTTATTTGCCCCTCGGGCTCGTGTTTCAGTGATAATGGTGCGCAGCTGTTAGCCTGCTAGGCTAGTCCGTCATTTTGCTTTTTCTTCTCTCTGGCAGTGATCGAGCAGCTACCCATGGATCTCCGCGACAGGTTTACGGAAATGCGCGAGATGGACCTTCAAGTGCAGAGTAAGACCCTGCGCGACTGTCAAGTGGGCTAAAACTACACACTGCACTCCCGAGTCAGAGAAAAGTCTACACCATGTAGATGTTTATAACAGACAAAGTCGTGTGTTTTAATCCCTGGACATTTTGTGATGAGAGCTGAAGTTAAAGTGTAGCGCTAAAAGTCACGTGTAGGTGCATGGATCATTTTAAAACTAGGATGCGCGGAAAGTGTCTGAGTCTGGGCTGTCAAACTTATTGTAGGGACACTTTGTCAAGCGGTTAAGAGAAATAATAATAAAAAATATTAGCTCAGTTTAGTGACAGACCAAACCGTGTTCATCCATCAGCACCCGAAAGCAGCATTGTGAATGCAGTATTCAATTATCTTGCAAGTTATATCATCTACAAAACACTCGTTACACTTTAATGTTTGCAAATTTTGCAAATGTCATGCCATGCATAAGTTCACACCTCCATTTTGACCTGTTACTTTTTGGGACTGAGCTGGTTTTAAGATTGGATGGATAGATATTTGATCCTGGAGGAAATTCCAGATTTCCAGCAGAAATCGAGATAGTAACACAGAGACAGGTTTATAGATGTGATTGCACACTGTAGATGCTGATCTAAGTTACTGGTGCAAGGCTAAGAAGAAAAAAAAATACAAAATGTATAAATAAAGCATAAAGTCACAAGTTTAAAAATGGGCATAAATTAACAATACTACTAATAAGTGCAACTTTGAAGTGACAACAGTGCAAATAGTAGTAATTGTGCAAAGAAAGTATTAAATGTGTAAAAACTGCATGATGGTGACCATGTATAATTGCATAACATGGACTACAGAGTAGGATTTGTCTGACGGCTAATAATTAATATTCTCCCCTTGTGTCTGTGCGGGTTTCCTCCAGGCTCTCTGGATTTTTTCCATCTCTTTTCCAAAATGCTGAAGGGAGCACTGGATGCTAAATTACCCTAAAGTGTGTCTATAGTTGGACTAGTGGCTTGTTCTGGATGTGTTTCAGATGCACCACAACCCTGATCAGGATTTTAAAAAGAATTCTTACTAAAGAAAAATTAATGGAGAATTATTTTTTATTTACTGACCTCCCTATTGTGATGACAGACATACTTTTTCATGTATAAATGAAACAGTACAATAATGTGCAAAAGTCTTAGGCATGTCCAAATAAATGTTATAGGGCAGGGATACCTTGAAAAAAAATAGAAGGGGAGAAAAAAAAAACAGCAGGTAAACAGTAATTAATGAACCAAAGTCAGTATTTGGTGGAATAGATCTTTTGATGACCCTTTTGGTCTCAGGTGCAATTTGTGCAGTTTTTTAAGAAAATTAGCTGCCAAGTTTTACTGAGCATCGTGCAGAACCAGCCACAGTTCTTCTGAGGATTTTACCTGTCGCACCTGCTTCTTTTTTTGCATGCAAAGCCAAGCAGCTTTTTTCCTCTGAAAAGTGATTGCTTGTATAATAGGCTTTTTTTCTGAAGGACTAATATTTTTCTTTAACTTTTCATTTTGTTTGAGAGTATGTCTGATGTTTAAAATTCAGAAATGTTTTTGTTCTGACTCAATAAAATAAATTTTAAAAGTCACAAAAAAATTTTTCCATAGTCTGCATAGTCCTATATATGCTTAAGTTGAGTCTGATAGCAATTGAGCAGGATAAGGGTCTTTATTTGGCTGGGCCTTTGCAGTGGGCTGCACATTTGACAACCGTTACGTAAAGGAGATAATTAGCAGTCACATGTTGAGTATTTTTATGGCCATGATCCAAATGTGTATAAAATGCGTCTTTTTGCTGTTTACCGATCTAGTCTAATAGCATATGCTCACCGCATGAGACGAGACTCGTCTCAGAACAGAGTTATTAGCAGTAATGAGTTTTGTCAGTAGTAGTAGTGAAATTTTCACAGTATGACAACACAGTCTAAAAATAACACAATATTACCCAACCTGTTAAACACAGAAGCTGGCTGAGGAAATTTTAAGATGAAATCTGTGTATCTTGTGTGTATGTGTAAGAAGAAGAGCAAGAAGAACAAATCCCATGAATTCTGTATTCTTGGAACGATCTTTGAGAAGATTTTTCTATACAATCTTATGAGCTTCTACACTGTCAATATTTATCACATTGTTCTTATGAGTATGAAACAGACGAGCTGTGAGGAAAAACAGCATGCTGAGAGAAAGAAAGAAAAAAAACATGTACAAGTGGAACGGCACATTCTTTGTTGTGTATTAAAACGTTTAAGGGAGAGAGGATTTAAGAGACTCAAGAGAAGCAGTGTGCTGAATTCATGATAGTAGCAGTTTAACCACTCAAAAGAGTTTCAGTGCAGCCATGTCCCCTGGACACAGAGGTAATAACAAACACTGAAATAAGCAGCTTGATGGAGTAAAAAATCTACAGAAATGTCAGAAAGGTGACAATGATTAAATCACCTAGGTTGTACACCATAAATAAATAAATAAATAAATAATATATATATATATATATATATATATATATATAACACTGCATTTCTACTGACATTTTACTGTGTTAAAGGTATCTCAGTATCTGATCAGTACATTGACACATCTGTGTTCATCATTACACTGTTTATCCCCTTTACAGATGCTATGGACCAGCTGGAGCAGCGAGTTAATGAGTTCTTTTCCAACGCTAAGAAGAACAAACCCGAATGGAGGGAGGAGCAGATGGAGGTTATTAAGAAGGTAGAGGACAAAAGATGCAATCTTTACCAAGTGCCAATAAAACATCTGCTAGAAATAACTCTTTAGTCCTAAAGCAGCTGGCTTTATTTACAATTCTGAGGATGAATTTGTGTGCTCAGCTTGCATAAAGTTTTTTGTTCTGTTTAGTTTTGCAGCAATTTATTTATTTGTTTTTTGTTAGTTTTTGATCAACTACACCACATATAATTCCTTGTGTATCTTTACTTTTTACAACTTTTTCCTATGGAAAGTGTTAACAGGAATGATTCTTCTGATTTGCTTTCTTTCAGGACTATTATAAAGCGTTGGAAGATGCAGATGAAAAAGTCCAGTTAGCCAATCAAATCTATGATCTGGTGAGTGAAGGAAGGTTCATAATGCATTACACCTGATTCACCACTAGGTGGTAGTCATTCCCTGTAATTACACAATGGCGGTAAAAAAGGAATTGGATTTTCTTTGTTACTGGATTTAGAGCCAAAACGATACAATGCTGATGGTTATTAAAACATGTTCTGATGTCGATTAAGAGGGTTTTCTGTCATCAGGTGGATCGGCATTTGCGGAAATTGGATCAGGAGCTTGCAAAGTTCAAAATGGAGCTTGAAGCGGACAATGCAGGCATTACAGAGATCCTGGAGAGACGTAAGTAACAGACAGATGTAAGAAAGTCTGCATGCATAGAACACTTTCACATTTGCAGTGTTTAAGTTTTATTTGAACCCATGCCATTTTCAGTTTAGCTCATTAGACAGGTAAGGATCTGGTAATCTTGTGATTTAAAGTTTTTGCTGGGAAGCGACCCAATCATTCCGTCTTTGAAGTTGGACAGCTTTATAGATGGGAGCCATGAGATGCAAGCAGATTCTTTATCCAGGCTATTAGTCTGTTTATTTATTTATTAATGTAGAGAAAATTCATACTTGACAGTGAAAGCATTACAAACAGAAAATAAAACCTACTTCATAGAGCTTTTATTTTATTTTTTTGTTGTTGCATAGATCGTTAGATAAGTGGGTAAAACAATACTTAATAACCTTCCTTTTCCTGGAAGGCTGAAGTACATTTGTTAAATGTTTTTTTTTTTTTTTGCTAGAATATAGCTATTTTCGAAGCGTTTTGAAAACAAGAATACATTCATATTTGAATGCGGCTAGGCTACATTTTAACATGAGAGAAAAACGGTAGACGCACATGAATATTAACTTTGAGTGGGGAGAAGAGTACCATGGCTCAACACGCTGCTACATTAGATATCTTGTTAGAAAAAAGATAAAGTTTATGAACTCATTTGTTTCCATTAGTCTGTATGAATACACTTGAAGTATACGCTACATTAGCTGGCACTCGTTAGCCTAGTCCATTAGGTTTCCAGGCAACCAAATCATGGGACTGGTCAGCTTTTTGAGACTGTTATTTTGCTAGTGTCCTAGCAATGTGTGGATAACTGCATATAGTTTCACCTGAGGGATTTTTGGAAGAAAGCGAAATCTTATCAGTATTTAAACTGCAAATGCAGTTCGGCTTGGAGCCAGTAAATGGCTCTACATATTCCACTCTGCTCCTTCAGTCTAAATTGGTTTGTGTTTGCATTTGCGTGCTTATTCTCATCAAACTGTTTTTCAATAATTAATTTTTCTTCTTACTGCAGGATCGCTGGAAATGGACAGTCCTTCACAACCTGTTAATAACCATCACGTTCACTCACACGTTGCTGGAGAAAGTAAGAAGCACCACTGCTGTCTATCCAGCTGACATGCTCTTGTGCTGTGTAGTCTATCATCTGTTTTTCTTTAATGTGTGTGTGTGCATGTGCGCTTCTCAGAGAGGAAGTACAGCGCGCCAACTCACCACACTACTGAGCATGTGCCAGAGAAGAAGTTTAAATCCGAAGCTCTGCTCTCAACACTCACATCAGACGCCACCAAAGAGAACACGCCTGGTAAGGATGCACAGAATATCAGTGCATACCATTTAATCTCCCGTTTGTGTGGACAAATTGTGTCCTTTAAGCAATTAAAATTCATCCTCTTAGTCATTTTGCTTAAGCGTGTCTCTGTGTATGACAGGCTGCAGAGTAAACAACACATCCTCATCGTCCAACAATGTATACAATGTGAACTCCTCCCAATCTCTGTCCTCCTACAACCTGAGTTCTCTGCCAATGGGTCCAGCAGCTGGTGCAGGGGCCATCAGTATGGCAGCCGCTCAGGCAGTGCAGGCCACAGCACAGGTACAACAAAACCACACCACTGCCTCAGTCCTTCCTTTCCCCCTCCGATTTATTCTTCTTTCCATTTGCAGCAACTGTATTGTTTCAGTATGTCAAATCAAAATCAAATTCAAATTTTATTTGTCACATACACGATCATACACAGTACAATATGCAGTGAAATGCTTAGGCAACTGCCCTGACTTTAGAACAAGAAAGAAACAAAAAAACAAGAAAGTTATTTATCTAAGAAGGAATAAGAAAAAATATCTATATAGAAAATAAATATTAAAACAAAGTAAATTTGAGAAATATATATATAAAAGTAAAAATTGGCTAAGAAGAATAAAATAAAATATAAAATGTCTGTATGGTACAAATATACATTAAGGAAGATATAAGGAAATTATAAGAAGGTGGGGGGAAAACCTGACTGTACAGTAGAAAATGTGGAATGGAGTGAACATAAGGAACGGAATGTCCAGCGGTGTGCAAATACGCAGTAAAGTGACATGGTTAAAGTGGCTTGTGTGCATCATGTCCATGAGAGCAGGTGTGTAGTGAGGACTAGTGAGCGAATGACGTGAATACCCTGAATGTTCAGAGTGCAGAAGCATGTGTGGATGTGGATCAGTACTGTGTGGTGTACTGATTAAGAGACCGTATCGCCTGCGGGAAGAAGCTCCTCCTCAGTCTCTCTTTGTTGGCCTTCAGGGAGCGGAAGCGCTTTCCTGACCTCAACAGAGAGAACAGTCCATTGCTGGGGTGGCTGAGGTCCTTCATGATCTTCCTGGCCTTGGTCCAGCACCGCTTGCTGTAGATCGAGTGCAGGTCAGGGAGCTCGGTGTGGATGATGCCCTCAGCTGATCGCACCACCCTCTGTAGAGCTCGTCTGTCCTGCATGATGCTGTTCTCGAACCAGGTCGTTATGTTTCCCGTCAGGATGCTCTCTATGGTGCAAGAGTAGAAGTTCCTAAGCACCTTGGAGGGCAGTCTAAAGTCTCTCAAGCGTCTGAGGTGGTAGAGACGCTGTCGGGCCTTCTTCACCACGGTGTTGGTGTGACAGGACCATGACAGGTCCTGCGTGATAAGAACACCGAGGTAACGGAAGCTGTCCACTCTCTCCACTGGACTCTTGATGACGGGGGTCTGGTAGTTCCTCTTCTGCTTTGTGCTGAAGTCCACTATCAACTCCATTGTCTTGCTGACGTTTAGAAGGAGGTTGTTCATCTGGCTCCAGATTTCCAATCTCCTTCAGGTAGGCCGTCTCATCGTTGTCGGTGATCAGGCCCACCACGACGGTGTCATCAGCAAACTTGATGATGGTGGTGGAGTTGGTAGTGGCTACGCAGTCATGTGTGTACAAAGAGTACAGTAGAGGGCTCAGAACACAACCCTGTGGGGCTCCAGTAATCCCTACTCGTTACAATTAAGTTCGCTGTTAGTGTTTATTGTAATAAAACTTGGAGGCAAAAATAAAAATTCGGAAATGCTAATGCAACCTTTTAGTTGCTTAGGATGATATTGATTTGACTTGTTGTTTAATGTAGGAAATTGAGTGTAAATATAAAGCCGTCTCTTTTATCTTTAATTTAAAAAATAATTTTTAGTTAACAGAAGCATCTGGCCTCAAAGTGATGGCTTTCAACAGTTTTTAACAATTCCTCATTTTCTATAACTAAATGTTAAAAAGTTCCGTTTTAAACTGGAATTAAGTTTGTATAAATTTTTACATACAGGATTCATCTATGTAATACACAAGGCATTATAAAAAATATTACAGCTGTTTTTGGGGTGTGTGTGGTCTTGCATTGCAGATGAAGGAGGGCAGGAGGACATCGAGTATGAAGGCTTCCTACGAGGCCATTAAGAACGATATCCTGGCTCGGGACTTTGCTTCGAGCAGAGAGTCTTCTGGCTACATGTCCTCGACTCTGGCGTCCACTCTCACACAGAACCTGACCACCAGCAACAGCTCAGACTCCCGCGCAGGACGGAAGAGCAAGTAAGAGTCTCAAACTTAAAAACGTTGTTCCCATTGAACACGTGCACTCTATTTGCTAACATGGTCTCAAAGTAGCGTTTTCATGGGAAATGACTGTATAACCTAGTTGGATTTGTTAGACTCTAGAGAGAAGAGTTTATTTTCTGATAGAATTTGTTTATTTGAAAATGGAACAAAATATACTTCTTATTAAGTTATTAAACTGCCATATAATCATTATTTTTCTTTGAGTACAAATTGAATTCTACTGTACAGGAAAAGCTGTAAGTTAATGATAATGTACATAATAAGTCTACTCTTGGGTTATGATTCCCATTTTAAGAAACTAAAATTGTAGAGCTGAACTATTTTAATATGCCCTTTATGACAGATGAAGAAAAAGGCATTGCACCTCCTTTGGCCACTGGCAATCACAAGTCTGTGCATTCTGAAAGTACATCCTAATGAAAGTTGAGAGTTTAAACACCCAAATTTGTAACACATTTATAATACATTTTGAATGTTAAAATGCAGCCTCGTTATTTCAGTCACCTGCTCCTGCAGATAATGCATGCACAGACATACCCAGACATAGTGAACCCAACAGCTTCCTACACACAGGGAGCGTATCTCCTGTGTCTTATACAGAGATATCACGTGTCTTTTGAGTGTTGTAGTGTTAGCTGTTACATATGTTTTTAAAGTATTACTGTGAAGTGCATCATGGTTCTCCAGTCCTGCAAAATCAGGGCTGGTGATGACAGAAGTAAGGTGCAAAGATTTTTTAAAACTAAATCACACTGCAGTAACTCGTACAACTTTGCTAATTATTGCATAATGTTTCATAGAACGCATCATGGGCATTTAACTGTCATGAGCTAAAGTACTTTTGTTATACTTCAGCAGTCGTTGTATTTTAGGTGTCCTACACAGACTTGTACTGGGTTAGTTGTTTTCAAGGTTAAATATATTACTGTCTGATTGAGAATTTGTTTGTAATCTTTTTGTGAATTCAGAACCAGAATTTAGATTTTTTTTCTTTATTAAGCTATATATTTTACTTCCTGACTGGCATTTACTATACATGTACTGTAAAACGTATATATGTTAAAATGCATCTATCTTTTCATTGTCTTATGTGTGCAGAAACAACAACAAGTCTTCCAATCATCAGTCCTCGTCATCCTCGTCCTCTTCTTCCCTGTCTTCCTGTTCCTCCTCCTCGGCTCTGGCTCATGAGCTGGCTCAGCAGACGGCCGTGCTTCCGGAGAGTGACAGCAGTGGCCAAGTGGACTGGACTTACGACCCCAACGAGCCCCGCTACTGCATTTGCAACCAGGTGCGCACACACTTCCCTTCATTTTTACTGACAAGTTAAGGAAATGCGTCCAGTTCATTACAGAATTGTTCCAGGGTTTCACAGTAACGGCAGGTTTTATAGGCATTCAGGCAAATTTTTAATAATAATAATGAAACCACTCGAAAGATCACCTGTCTGTAAACCAGAAAGCCCTTGTAGTAGAATTTGTATGTTTTAGTCTGGGCAGAGTTTGAGACAAGGTTTTGGGCTTGTTTGAAATAGCTTCTGAGATTTTGGCAAAAGTTCGCTTTAACCAGCTACCTGTTAAGAACATCGGTCCCGGATGCTTGGATTATTTTGTTTTTGGTTAGGTCAGTTTTTGTTTAAACAAATTAATAATTAAAGATTAAACTTGAAGGTCTGACCAAGGTGTAGGTGAATTATTTATTGGTTAGTAAACAAAATTAGCTTATAAAAATTTGCATCTGCTCTACACAGGCTCAAGCCATCTGAACAAATTGGTATGAAAAGATAACGTTAGAATGAGCGCACTATTCTTTAAACCTGCTTTAAATAGTTTTCTGGTATGGATGGCAAAACTCATTATAGATCTTTAACGAAACCTAATGTGAACACAAGTAGAGTGTAAAAGATTCAGTCTAGAAAACCTAAAGCGTTTTTTCTGATTGTTCCAAGAGAAATGGATTAAATTTAAATTTATACATATCGTTTTTAAAAGAGTTCCTTTGTCATGCAGGTTAATTCTGTAAGTGTTAATGTGTATCATTGTGCCATTTTGAGATTATTGCAGTCTGCTGAAGCAAATTTACTGCTTTAGTAATTGGCCAGTAAATTCATATTCACATTTAAAAAGAACATCATGTTTTTGTTAATAAGCTTCATATTTGAAGTGCCGAAACATACCACACTGTTTATCAGTCTCACTTGTTGTTTTAATGTAGTGGAAATATCAGTATCACTGACTGGATATTTTCCAAAATTCCATCACAGCCCACACCCTTGTGCACAGTGTTATTTCTTAGCTACTTCTTTTGGTGAATATTTTTATGAAGTGAATGTGATGTCTACATTGAGCCCAAACCACAAAGCCTCAAAGTGCTACTGTATACAGATTGGTCAGTTATTTAGTCTGAGTGATTTATTTTTTCTTCTTTTTTTTTCTTTCTCCTTAGAGAGTTTATGCAAGTGTGTGGATGCATGTGCGTGTGTGAGTGTATGTAGTGGCTCCCAGAATGTCTTTGTATTAAAAATGGATTACAAAACAATATTACTTTTGTGTACACCAAAACAACACCTGGGACCCTGTCTGTCTGCGTCTCTCTCTCTCTCTCTCTCTCTCTCTCTCTCTCTAGCTATACATGTCTTTCATCTTTGTCTTTTTGCAAATTCAAAAAAAATCTCTCTCTGTTTGCAGGTGTCTTATGGTGAGATGGTTGGCTGTGATAACCAGGATGTAAGTACACTTCCTTCACTGATATATATGCGCGCATGAATAGATGATGGTGTGCTTTGTCATGTTGTGTGTTCAAATGGAACCTGTGTGTTTACATGTTCAGTATGGGAACGTGAATCAACATTGTTCAAATAGTTCCAAGTCATAATATTTTCTAGAATGATGGACCTTTCATGCCAGATGGCTAACAATTGTGGTGGCGGTTTATCTAAATGGCTGTTAAGTCGGTTGTTCATAAGCCATGATAACGTTGGAAACTAGACAGACCTGTAAGGGATATCGGCTTGTGTTCTTAAAGTACGATGAACTATACATGATATTGAACTTCCGTAAATGATGACTTCTTGAGGGATATCAGTATTGTCCTAAATCATAAAGTGATTAGGAAAATATAATCCATAAACATGTTTAACATGTGGCTCTGTTTAAGCCTAGCAGTGGTAAACATGAAGATAAATATGATAATCTCTACTAACATAAATACTGCTTAACCGTTTTCATCTGTTTGTTTGTTTGTTTAACCCCCTCCCACACTTTGGCTATGTATGAGTACATGAATATCCTTTTTACTTTTCCGACAGTTCTTTGGCACAGCGGTAAAAATAAGTATTATGGTTAATTTTTCCTTTTGATCAGTCAGCCAAAAGTAAGCTCCTTACCTCAGAAGTTGTGTAGAAAGCTAGGAATGGTACAGCCTGTTAATCTGAAGCATTTCTTGTCTCTGCAGTGTCCCATCGAATGGTTCCACTACGGCTGTGTGGGCTTGACCGAGGCACCCAAAGGAAAGTGGTTTTGCCCCCAGTGTACAGCATCCATGAAGAGGAGAGGAAGCAGGCATAAATAAACCTTAATCACACCAGAGCCGACCCCAAAAACTCTCAACCCATTCTCACTGCCTGATTCTACCCCTGTTCTCCTCGTACAAAAAAAAAAGAAAGAAAGAAAAACTGTGCGAGAGAAGTCTTAAATGTGATTTCCAGTTTGTAAAATGTGAAAATGATCTTTTAAGGAATGTGTGTGTAAATGTAAAACGAGACGGGACCTTCAGTTATTTTTACCTTCGAGTAAAGTCTTGATTGGTGTAGTGGAGGGTTGTTAATATGCGTTCAACCCTCAGACATTCCTCAGCTTGCCATGCGTGATGGTAAGGGTCGTAACCTCCAGCACAAATTGGTGCATCTCACTCCTATTAATCCATATTTGCAGAGACGAGACGAACGGAAATGTAAACTTTGGACCCCGGGAAATTCACATGACACGCACGATGCCTCTGAATGAGATGACACTGTGGATACTAGTGTTCTCTAGAAGTATTTGTGTGTTCAGTACACCAGGGGCTTTTAATCCAAGCCCTGGAGTTCCCCCTGCACTGCTGATTTAGTGTTTTCCCTGCTCTAAAATGCACATTTTTAAACTCATGCAGGGTTCAGTAATGGGCTAGTGAGTGGATTCAGGTCTGTTGGGAGCAGGTAAAACACTAAATGCCCTGTACCGCAGCACTTCATGACCAGAAATATGAGATGCGCTGCAGTAGGTATATTGAATTGTGCTTCACTTGGGATTGAAACCTCATATCACCTAAGACATCACACAAGGAATTTGTGCTTATCTGTAAGAGTCTATTTCTTTACATGTTAGGATGTCATTCGGCTGAATGCACAAATGAAAACAAATGTATAATAAAATAAAAAAAACATTTGCGCACTTGCAGATAAGCATACTGTTTTGGTTGGGCCTTTAAAGCCAGGTGCTGCCAGGTGTACTATAGAAAGAACACAGTGATTTTGTGTGTGTGTGTAATGATGTGATGTGTACATGATGTGTGTGAATGTGTAGTCTGGCCTGCACTGATCTGGTGATTTAAAGTTTCCTGATGGGGGCGAAAAAATAAATCGATCAATAATTTTGCTATTCCCTGTGTTAAAGGATGCTTCTTCTGCTTAACCCATTTCATTCTCTTTTTTTTCTCTAGGTTATATGAGTACAAGTATTTATTTAAAAAAAATTTTTTACTTTTCTGACAGGTCTTTGGCACAGCAGTTGCACTGCCTGGCCAAAAAAGGTTGCATTGTAGAAACCACAGTTGGTTTAATACTTGCGCACTCAGTTGAGAACTCGCAGAATTGGGATTAAACAGATATGTGACCATAAGAATCCCACTTGTTAGCGAGACTAATCAGAACAGTTCTTCAATTTGCTAGGGAGCATAAAGATTGGATGGATTAAATAGAAAACTGTGACATGGTCTCATGAGTCCAGATTGAGCCTATTCCAGAATGATGGGTTCATCAGGGTAAGAAGGGAAGCTCATTTAGTGATGCACCCATCGTGCATAAGAAGCCACTATACAAGCCTCTAGAAGCAGTGTTATGACCTGGGGTTGTTTCAGTTTTTCAGGTTTGGACTCAGCAGCAGAAAAAATTAAGTCTGTTGATGACCTGCATGTACTGAAAAAACAGGTTATCACATCTATGGTGTTTTTCTTTCCTTATGACACAGGCATATTCCAGGACACAAAAATGTATGAGGAATCAGTTTTACACGTGAACTAGTCATCACATTGCACACCATACTCAAAACTAAAGATGTTCAAATAAAGTCTTAGTTTGCAACTTTGTTTTTTAGTCATGCTATGTATAATGGAGTAAAACTTCAAAATCCACTTTTACGTGTTTAAAAAAAAATCTATTTTAAAGTAATTTGGGAGTTAGCGATGTGAAGCAGGTTATGAGTCTCAGTAATGAGTTTTATTTTCCATTACATTCCATCCTTTTATTTTTCCAGCAAGCTAGTGACTACACCCGGGCACACTCTGTTTTGCACTGCCCAGCTTGGCGCTTCCCTCTGCCAACAGAAAAAAAAAAAAAAACAATAAATAAACTTGACAGTAAGCCAGAGGTGGAAAGCATTGCATGCTGTCTGGTGGCATTATTTGCCCGGTCTGTCTGCAGGTGACGCTCCACCACACCTCTTCCGCCACATCCCAGTTGAAGTGTTCTATTAGGTTAGTAGGACTGGGTAGAAGAGAAAGTATGCTTAAAAGCTCCTTTTGCAACCTGATCACTATATTTTCAGTAACGGTACGAGTTGGACTACAATTTTTAGAAGGTTAAGATGGTAAATCTAAAGTTAATCGCCACTAACTGTCTGTCTAACCTCAGTCAACTTCTCTGGCTCATGTGACCTCAAAGGGGTACGAGCACTTTTTCTCTGTTGAGTGCCCCAGTTACTCAGCCGGGATTGACGTTCTTGTGGATGTAGCAAATTCTGCCGTTTTAATTGAGTTTTTTTTTTTTTTTATCTCTGACCAAGAAATTTTTAATTTTTAGCTAAAAAAAAAATTCCTTCTGTGTCGCACTGTGGCCTCGGCCCGCCAGAGTCCAAGTTCGATTCCCGCCTCGGGCCTGTGTGTGAGTGGAGTTTACATGTTCTCCCTGTGCTTGGTTGGTTTCCTCCCACAGTCCAAAGACATGCAGGTTACCTCTTGTACCGCAAACAGGCTTTACCTCAATTCCGAAGGTCATCACGAACAAACGAAGTTTTTGTGCATCATCAAATCCTTCAAATAGACCATTTAAATGTGCATGTCTAAATGCTGGTATGAGTCAGTTTAATGCCCAGTAATATAGTTCATGTAGAGTGCATGACATAAGAGTCGTGCCTCGATCAGATAGCACGGAGCGGGCGGGTTTCCTCCCACAGTGAAAAGACATGCATGGTAGGCTAATTATTGTTTCCAGTTTGGATTGGCACTTCGTCTGGGGTTTTGCCCAGTCTCATCCCCCAAGGATAGTGTCAGGGCTTCCTGCGACTTTGATAAGCGGTATAAAGAAAGTGTGTGTGAGAGTGAGACAGCATTGAGGAGAGTTTCCAGGTATCGTGTTGTTAATTTGAGTGGCTTCCCCACTCAATCCCCACATTCAGTTTCTTCTAAAAGCCAGACAAGGTCAAGGAAGTGCTTGATTAATGGTAAAGAGCACAATGCAACAACCTAAGTCTGCCATTGCCAGATGTGTACCCCCTTGTGTACTCACACTTACATAGTACCTTCCTGCTTGGTGGAAGAAATTTTGCTGCGCATCAAAAATCTGAATCAGTGTTTGTGCTCTGATCCTTGAAATCCTCCGCATTCTTGCCAATCCTGCAATCCTGCCCAGCTTTAGCCTGGTCCCAGGGGGCACCGATTATTTCATTATTTATCTATCTATTTATTTATTTATTTTACATGAAACATTCCTTTTGATTGCTTGTTGATTATCAGGATGGGCGGATCAAAAAAAAATAAGTGACTGGTTCCAGAGCTTGCAAGATTAAATGTTGATTTAATCTTTTTGGTAATAAGTGGACTGCACCTAAACCAATAATGGTATAATGCCAATAATGTATATGATGTTGCACTATATTAAATGTCTCACTTATAATCAAAACATTTGATCAATACCCTTTACGTTTAATGGGAAATACCTCTGAGAGACGATCACATGCATCAGATGAATTGAGCTTTATTTTTCTGAAGTGGAAGCAGCATTTCTCTAGGCTTCCGGGTGCCATAAAAGCATGAGTTACCACACTGTTGTGCTCCCATTTTACATATATTACACATATACAGTTTTAGTAGTTTTATCACTTAAATATTAAAGAGAATATTTTATAGAGACAAGCGTGATCCTACGCAGTAGCGCATTGGTTCCACGAGAGCTATCTGTATAGATATAGGCTAATATACAGAGTCAACTAAAAATATGTATACACACGGCAGGAAAAGAAAAATAGTATGATGTATATTATATTACTATAATATATACATATTCGGGTGGCACAGTGGTGTAGTGGTTAGCTCTGTGGTCTAACACCTTCAAGGTAGAGGGCTCGATTCCTGCCTGAGGTCTGTGTGCGTGGAGTTTGTTGTCCGTGCTTAGTGGGTTTCCTCCAGGTACTCCGGTTTCCTCCCACAGTCCGGAGACATGCAGATTCGATTAATTGGTGTTCTCAAATTGCCTGTAGTGTGTGTGCCCTGCAGTGGCTTGGCACACTTCACAGGGGGTACCCCGCCTCGTTCTCCTAGTCTCCCAGGACTGTGGGCCCCTGTGACCCTGTATGCAGGATGTAGATGAATGAATGAATGAATGAATGAATGTCTTGCTTCCTTTTTTTCACCATCACTGACTGTCATTTGACCTAATCATTGCCTCAGAGTGAGTTAGGATTTAAGCCTCTGAAGTACCTGGAAACAATTTTATTTACAGTAACAAAGCCATAACTATAGTACATCTAAACATAACACTAAAGGGAGACTTCAGGGCTTCAAATTAGCTGATTCACCCTGTTGCTGTGTGTGTGTGTGTGTGTGTGTGTGTGTCTAGGTGAATATGAGTGAATGAGGTTGTGTGTGTGTGCATGTGTAAAAATGAGTGTAAAACAATGACTGTGTGTGTGTGTGTGTGTGTGTGTGTGTGTGTGTGTGTGTGTGTGTGTGCGCGCGCGCGCAATAAATTAGAAACAGAGCTGCACTTCCTCACTGAATGTCCAACATATCCATCACCACATTCGCAATGAATTCTTCACCAAACTTCAACTGCCTCCCCGACCCCGACCCACTGCCCCACCTACTGGGGAAGCACAGGGAGAGCTGCACATCACACACACACACACACACACATCGCATATGCGAACAAACAAACACGCACTGATCACTGTTATTATTATTATTATTATTATTATTATTATTATTATTATTATTATTATTATTAATGTATATATGCTTTTTTCTATAATGTTCACGAGTGATGTCGCTTCATCTTTGACTTTAACTAAAAGTCTTGTACTCTTGTTTTATACAAATAAATGGAGAGAAAGTTCTCTCCGTTTATTTATTTTTGCTCTTTCTATACTATTTTCTGTTTTTTTTTTTTAAATTATTATTTAACTTTTTTTCCCCACTCCAGTTATTTATACATTCCTTATGACTTATTTCTAAGCTTTTGCAATACGAATGTAAATATTTGGCCAACACAGCACCTTTGAATCTTTAATCTTGAGAGAGCGAGAGCGCGCGCGCGCGCGCGTGTGTGTGTGGGTGCGCGCGCGCGAGAGAGAGCGTCGGAAAACCGTTATTCCGCTTTAAAAAACCCTCTCTGAGTCGCACCAGTCTGCCCCTGTATGTACAGGATCCCTTCTGTTCTGAGAGCAGTAACGGGAGCTTCGTGCAGAGAGGAAGTAACTGTTGACTCTCTCTCTCTCTCTCTCTGTCCAATAACGCAAACCAGGTGGAAGCTCCGCGGCGCACAGCACGGCGGAGGAAAACACCATCTGATCTCGCTTTCCTGCTCATGGAATACGTTTTACAGTCGTACTGAGAGATTGTAGACCCGCTTTTAATCCTGGTCTTTACTTTTCCTGCCGTTTTGTTTTGGCCAGAGCTCAGGAGCAGAGAGAGAGAGAGAGAGAGAGGCGGTGCTGGAGTTCCGCTACTCGGCAGCTCCTGGGGGAAACAGAAGAACGAGCGCTTTCCCCCCCCCGCTTTCCCGCACACAAGCTCGCCATGTCCACTCTGCAGGCTGTGCTACACTGCGTGACGAAACGGGACGCTTTGCTTTTACTGCGCATTATGTTTCTCTTTCCTTCTCCAAAGAAAGTTTGCCTGCAGCTCTGAAAGTTTGATGGTTTCCTAATCCGCGTGTGTGTGCCCTGTCCTCCCCCCCCCCCCTCTCTCTCTCTCCAACCCTGAGCGCATCGCTGATCTTTTAGATAGAAGGATGCAAGCGCGACTCTAACAGCGTCCCATCCATGGTACCCTATGTGTCCGGGCATCGGGATGCTCCTGCGCCGGATCCTGGGGATCGGGACGCTGAGGCGCACTTGGCGCACGGCTCCTCTCGTGCTCGTGGGGCTCGCTGTGTTCCTTATCTACCACAGCTCTGTGGTGAACCGGACAGGCTTCAGACCTGGACAAGAGGACCAAAAGAACAAATCCGGCATCAGGGACCGTGGCACAGTGCGTCTCAAGAACCCAGAGGAGCTTGTCTCTTTACTGGAAGCATGGCACGATCACAATGAAGTAAGTGCACAACTTTTGGAACTGTGCGTGGTTCCAGGAGGCACTAAAATTCTTCTGTCAGCTATAAACCCAAGAAATGTCCTACAAGATCTTCCAGGCAAAAAGCTCCTCTTTGAATGATTTGCGTCTTGAGTGTGTACAGTATCTGTTACTTGAAGAGGTGCACAATTAATTAGCTTTTCGAGTACTGGTCCAAGGAAAAACATAGCAAAGTGAAACATACATTAAAGATCCAAAACACATCTCTGTGACAAAGATGAGTACAATTTGGTATCATTATTTCTGAAAGTGAAACATGGTCAGAATTATAACATAATCCTCAGCACTGATTCCAGATACACTTGATAAGGTATTTATTAGGTTATTACATTCTGAGCTGGATCAGGTGGGTTAGATATTTAGAACTATTGCACATCAGAAGCTTTAAGTGATCAGCCTGCATCCTCAAATTTCTTTCTGGGTTTCAGGAAAGTCTCAATGTGTCATTGCAGTAAGGACAGAATAGAGATCAAGTCATTACATTTCTGTGATACTACTTGACCTTCACCATGACCTGAATGACTGAAATCCTTTAAACACACAATGGCCTAATGACCTTCAGCAGGTTTTCATAAAAAATAAAATCATTAATAAACTAACACTAATAATGTCCAGTTCAGTAGACAAACTTCAAAACTGGAACAAACCTCCATAAAACATAACATTTGTCCCAATGTAGTGACTTCAGAGTTATTTCGCCCAGTCTCCGCTCTCCCTATTTTAAGTTCTTGTTAAGTATAGTGGGCGAGTATTGTTTATTTATGATGGGTGTCTTTGTGAGGGTATTTTGGGAGGACAGGCCCAAGCCAGACTAGCAGTTGGCTGAGGGGTCTCAGAGAGGAGGGGCGATTTATGGCTGCACACATGGTTTTGGTCAGAGCTGACATGGCGTCCACCTGCACCGACGTTTTAGAAGTTCATGATGAAAGCATATGACCAAAGCTTTTAAAGATCAAACAACTTTGGTGGTCTGTTTATTCCAAAAAGAGAGTTTTTTGGTGTCTGAGCTGTGAGACGTGACGGGAGTCAAGTTTATCTACATGAGAAATAAAATTGAAAGAAAGAGGATGAATGGAGCAGCGGCGGCTTGATGTGTAACGTGAAAGAGCCCCTGGGAATCCCTGGCGTAACCAGCTTTGTGGACGAAGTGTGTGTGCTGTGGTATGTGACAGGTGTCTCTGATCAGCTGTGAGCCCTCAGCGTGAGGGGCGTGTGTGCAATCACTCAGTCTAATAGTGCTGTGAGCTGGATCTCCCATGCTGTGTCTCTGCTCTGAGTAATGTGCAGTGAGCAAGGAGTTTACATTCAAGCTAATAAAATCAGCCAGTTTGTCTGACTGCAGATCCCAGATCACAGAGGGTGACTCTCTGAGGTCAGCGAGTCTTCACTTAAACTACAAAGACTGATTTTGAAATAGCAAACTTCTAATGATTGGCCGGTTCCAGTTATAGTATATCGAAATAGTATTATGCATAGTTTACATTATTTTCCACTTAAAACAGAGGCATTCATAGACCAAACAGTCCAACTCAAAATAATAATTTTATATTTATTAAAGAAATAATTGTATTTAATAAATTTGTTTAAAATAAAAATTAAACAAAAAAGTACATCTACAGTACATCAGTTCTTGACTATGCATATATTACACTTCAGAGGTGATTCTACAGTCATGTTGGGGCCATAAGCAAAAAATTGCATGGGGCCTCTCCAACCAGAAGTCATCCACATTATCTTATAAATAAGAAAAAAAAATTGTCAGCCCTTGAGCCCAAACGGTAGTCTGCCTTGCCTGCTGATAAGCATCGCCTCTGTTTCCTGTAATAAATTTCAACCTTTCGCATTTAAATAATTGCACAGGTCCATACTGCGATTTCGATTTTGATGTAATTTATTGTGCAGCATTAGTTTAGTTACTGTTTAGACTACAGAGCTACAGTATGCTAAAAACACTGGTATTGAGTTATGGGGCAAAGAAACCCAACAATCCCATAATAGTATGTTTCAGACAGTGGTATGTCAAGGGTGAGTGTGTACGTAGTTGAAACTGACAGGGAATTTGAATGCATAAATCATAAATCATTGACTACAGCCTATAAGAAGGTTCCTTCCATACGTTTTATGTATCGCTTTTTCTGTGTAGGGTCTGGAGCTTGACCCACGAGTGGACATCCTGTATGGGCTGGGCACAAGCCCACCACAGCCGTGCGACCTAATAGACTATAATGCAATTACATTTTTCCTGGTCAACTCAATTCATTGAATTAATGGATCAGTTTTCGATTTAGAATGGATTCACATTTGAAAAATTATTTCAATAATAATAATAATGAACAAATTAGTCATTAGTAATGGACTAAAAAATTATGAATGCTTTAAAAAATATATACCACAGCTTTTGCAGAAAGTATCTTCTGAAAATACATTTTAGGAAAATATCGCTTCTTCCTCTTTTAAGATTTTGAGCAGTTCATGCAATACCAGCATC
This sequence comes from Clarias macrocephalus, assembly GCA_011419295.1. NCBI lineage: Eukaryota > Metazoa > Chordata > Actinopteri > Siluriformes > Clariidae > Clarias > Clarias macrocephalus. Next base: position 64,503 of record JAAGKR010000542.1, on the reverse strand, counting down.
TACTGGACCGGAGTGTGCAGCAGAAAATTTACTGGAAAAAAAAAATACTGTACAGTACTTGATTTGTACTAGACATGGCATTTAAAGAATCAACAATACAATGCACACAGCTTTTTAATGCTTATTAAATACATTTAATAGTTTTTTAATACCTCAAAGCTGCTTGAGAAAAAACACATTTACATTAGTGCTATTGAACTGAATTGAAAATCGCAATGCCCCAGAATCTATTTGAACTGAATCAACAACTAGCCTATGGTTTACAGGTCTAAAGCACCCCCACACACACACAATCATTTACTACAGGCAATTTACCAATCAGCTTACAACACATATCGTTAGAATGTAGGAGTACCCTGAGGAAACCCACCAAGCACATGAAGAACATGCAAATGCCTCAATCAGTAGATAATATTATATACACACCCAAATCACTATAAAAAAATAACTATAAAGAAAGCAATCTGGACTAAATAAGTAAAAGTTTCTAATATTTTAAACTAGGAGGGGAAAAAATAATTCAGAATTGAGGGAACAAGAAAAGGTGCAAAGCGAGTGAATTGTCATCTGGAATTTGAGATGTCTCACGAAAGCTTCTCTGTTTCGTTGTATTTCTACATTTCAAATTCTTGTACTAGATGAGAGTCTCCAGGATGTCTGCTCACTCTTGACGCAAACGTACTGCTCTGTGTTTGGATTACTGCACTAACGCTGACTCAGTATGAAAGCTAGCCAGGTAGTGTTTGAGAGATTTTTAAGGGTATGTTCTATCTTCTCCGCTAAATTTAACCTGCTAATAATAATAATAATAATTTTAAAAAAATCAAAGCATAATCAACACAAGAACAGGATACTTTCTATTTCACTCTGTCTGTTATTCAAGTGTTTATACTCTTTCCTATTCTTTAGCTATCAGACTAACACAACAGTGCAGAGTCTGAGGTTTCAAATGACCTCAGTGTGAGTTTCTTTGAGCTTCAAACACCTGTGTTGTCCTCTTTAGCTTGTGTGTATGCCTGCATGCGTGTGTGTGTGTGTGTGTGTGTGTGTGTGTGTGTGTGTGTGTGTGTGTAAGTACATCTCGGCCTAGGTCAAAAGTTTGTCTCAGCAGGTTTTAGGGCTGTGTGTTTGTCACATGCCCTGTTTGTTTGCTTCTCCATAACAACAAGCATTAAACTCTAATTGTGTTTCACTCCTCTGGATTATCATTATAAACAATTTCCCAGTGCTGTGTGTTATACTAGAATACAGCAATGCTCTTGCTTGACTGACAGCACTCATTGCATTAATACATACAACAGTTTCAGTTTGCCTGAAAACCTTCTCAGTGTTCGTTTGTTATAGGAGGAGGCTGTTTCGTGACACTGTTCTAGGGTCAGTGTTAATCAGAAGCATTACAGCTGTATTTATGCTCTGTGGAGACCATTTCTCATATCTGCTCCCATCACACACATTTATATGTATGTACTTCTTAGATTCTCTGGATTTTAGCATAAACTGATTACAGTTATGAAACTTTATTAACACGGAAAGCTTAAGCTCAATTAAAGCAGAAAGTAAATGAATAAATGTATCATTTAGCATTTGTTTGCTTTTCAGAAAGCTAAAAAATGTTCTTTTCAAACTTGATTCTGGAACAGAAACACAAGAGACAATGTTCCTGTTCCTGTTCTTCTTGCTCGCTGCTAGCCAGCTAGCTAATATCAGCCAACCTGAAAAGATTTCTGAAGCGATTAACGAAATGCCCTTAATCTTGACAGCTAACACTAGTCAGCTATCAAAGAGCTAAATTAGTAGCATTAAGTGAGGAGATTAAGTTACTTTTTATCAATTATTTTACATTTTAACACAATAGGATTTATGGACAGGATTTCTGAGGGGAAAATATGGGTCCATAATTTTCAGGGCTAACATTAGCCCATTAGCCCATGAGCTAACTGCTATGACATAACTTGACAGGATTTCTGAGCTATTTATCAACATTTTTCATCTTAACTGGCAAGAGTAGCTAACCTGATAGGGTTTTGAAGGTGATTCATTTATATTTGTGTTCCTTGCTAGCGTAAGTTCCTGTCATTGTCAGGAAAGGAATTTGTAGAAATAGTTCAAACGTTAAAGCTAAAATCAGTGGGATTATTATTTCAGTTTGAAGCCCATGTACATGTCTGCCTTGTCTTTATGTACGGTTGAGATTCTTTCCTTTGTTTATGCAAAGTTGTACTTCTTCCGTCGTCAGTCAAATACACTCCCTGTTTGGTAATCAGAGATTGAATCACAGATGAGAAAACAAAAAAAGTAGATCAGTTAAAGATTACGGTTTCTCTTAAAACAACTCCAGCACATTAAAAGTCACTTATACCACTTCAGTGCTGTTATTTCAGCTGTGAAAGTATTAAGTAGTAAAAATATTCGATGTAGATTTTATAATTAATATCTATTGGTCCAGGTGTTTGTTTACATTGAACACGTATCGTATTGGTACGTTATTTTAAAGTAGATTATTAAATCCAACACGTAACTGTTCATAACATCACTTTTATTACAGTTTGATTTGACTTATGGTGCAGGTAAAATTTTAGGCAGAGTGTTTTACAACATACATTCCCTCACCTTGGACAGCGGTGGATATTTTTTGTCTACCGTCCCGAGTTTTATCTCATAGTGGCGCTTCACATACCTGCTTTTTATTAGCGCCACAGGTTCGTGACATATGAGACAAACTGGTTTCATAGTCTACTTTCCTTTTTTTGGAGTAGACAGACAGAAAGACAGAATAAAAAATTGCTGTCTTTATGTCTGTCTTTTAAAGACAGATTTTCAGGTTTTCCAATGTATGAAACACAAAGATATCATTAAAAGAGCCAGTTCTGACCAATGTACAGCCAAAACCTTTCATTTGTTTATGTAGATTGCTAAAGTTAGATAAATAGATAGAACTAGAGTTAAATTGACCCCCCCCCCCCCCCGCCCCCCATCTTTTATTCTCTCTTTTAAATAAATGTCAAAGCTTGGTTCCCTTGTTAGAAAAATAATAACCCAAAATATTAACATTTTGACTTCTAATTCTTTTAGGCATTCATCAAAATGTACGCATGTAATCTATAACATGGCATATTTATCAGGCGTTATGGTTATGGAAACTGTAAATTGCGAATAGCATATCCAAAGCGATATGCTCCTACACCCCCAGTATGGTATTTAAACTTGAATATATCACACACACAGACAGATTCTTCTTCTCTGGATGAATGACAGATGCTTCCCAGCATGAGCTGTCTGAGTTGGCTGGGTAGGAATGTACTGCTTGACTGACATGATTGAGTGCAGACCAAAATTAAGCGTTCAGACATAAAGTATATATAGAAAGCATGTAAATGTGAATTATACTGTTTGCTCATGTTCAGATTTTCATGTCTATTTTTGTTGGGTGTGTACCTAATGTGAAAAAAGAGACAAGGTGTTATGTCAAATTGGTTGTTAATTATGATGAAAAGTATTTGTAACTTAAGCCTCTGGACCATAGACTTTATATTCAAACGCATGGAGTCAGCAGCAACGGCGCCTCACATGAAGGAAAGGAGGGTGATATAGAGAGCGACCGGGAGAAAGAGAGAGGGAATCCGGGAAAGCTTGACTGAAATGTGGAGTTGTTGCCAAATCTTTGCCAGTTACCAAGCAAAGCATCCACTTTGCATGGACAATCAGGCCCTGTGGTCGTCACTGAATACTAAAGAAACCCACTTTTTGTCTCTTTCTCTCTCTATCAAGACTCTCTTACAGTGTGTGTATGTGTATGTGTGTGTGCGTGGTGTGTGTGTGTGTAAAACCTCTTGGGAATCAAATTAGGTCAAAAGCAAAGTTTTAAATAAGGGAATGTGCACATGTAATTGAACACGGTCCTCAAGAAACCGGAAGCAATTTTGCCAAGCACGAACAATTTTTAGAAAAAGCTTACACTTAGGAAAACTGAATAGTTTTTTAACTCCCAAAGCTTACATTCTTCACTCTCATAACTGCACACCTTTCATTTTAGTTTCACTGTAGTTACTGAATTATTCATAGCTACTGCATAAGATGCATAACTAAACATTACACTCTGTTGCCAGGACTTGAAGGGGTTAAGTCGTCTTTACCGGAGTTCAATGAATATTCATTTTCTCTACAGGACTATGTTAACCGTGTGTAAAGACAGTCACCTCGGGACAGGCGTCTTTTTCTATAATTAACAAGTTATTCCATACTACAGCGTTTTAGCGTGAACAGCATGCCTTGGAGTCTTATCAAAAATATATGCCACTGATTGTGCCAGCTTGGCATGCCTACACAGCCGGAATGAGAAAAGTGGAGTGGGTTTTGCTTCTTATCATTTTGATTATGAATAGGGATTAAATAAAAACAGACCAGACACAGCACTGTAAGAGGCGTCGGCTCAGCAGGAGAGGAGTTATGACCTTTTGGGACAGGAGAAGGAGATAGGGCATTTAAATATAGTAGAATTTAAATATAGTTGTCCTGTGCACTGTGGAATTTGGTACCAACAAGTGCTGTCATCAGACGCACACATACGCACACTGACCCAATCTTAGACCTGAGTCATGGAAAGGACAGAATGGGTGGAAGAGAAAAGGCGAGACCATAACATTGTGCATGATCACTCCTTTCAATAGACATCATATAAAGCTAGATCGGTTTGGAATCTTGGAGGAAAAAAAAAACAGATTTGCAGTTACTCTACAGTCTGTTTAAATATATTCTTAAATAGTTCAATTCAAGCCTCCGAGTAGTGCAGTGGTAAAGTGCCAGAGTGGCGCAGTGGTAAAGTGCTCGCCCTATCATCTGGAGATCGCTAGTTCGATTCCCGGGTGATGCTGTAACCTCTCGCAGCCGGAGGCCTAGCGAGAGCTGATTGGCCGAAAAAAACATTTAATTCAATTTTATTTGTATAGCGCTTTTAACAATTGTCAATTGGTGGCGACGGCGACAGTGGCAAGGAAAAACTCCCTGAGATGGCAACAGAAAGAAACCTTGAGAGGAACCAGACTCAACATGGAACCCATCCTCATTTGGGTGATAACGGGTAGCTGGGATTGATCTGCAGTCATGCTGTGTGTTAGGCGTCTGGCAGGTCAATGTATCAGTTCATGTCTTTAAGTTAAAATGTTTAAGTCCAGTTTGTATAGTTAGGTAATGGAAAACTCCAGTTGCCCTTAATGCTGTTCTGAAACGTTTAGTGGTCTAGTTATGTTTGCACACATGTATAAACACAGTACACTGTACATATTCAGTACCCAGTTGATCCCGGTCAAGTTGCAGTTTATTTGCAGCCCATCCCAGAAACATGTAGCAGATATGCACAGTTGATAGGTGATGCCAGTCTGTTGCAGGGCAATATGCACACACTCGTTTACACACTTACACCCCAGAGCAGTTTATAGTCACCAATACTGACATGTACTGCGAGGTGGGATACAACTAGAGGAAGCACACCTGGGGAGAGCATGTGAAACTCTGACAGACAGTAACTCAAGCTTACGAGCAAACCCTAGACTGCACCACTGTGTACAGTATATACACTTGTCACCCACTATAACTTCAGCAAGCTTCAGTTAGTGTTTACATCAGAATAGTGAAAAAAGTATGACCTGTGTTTTTCTTTACCACTGGTCATCAGGCTTACTTAAATTATATTTTTGGTGTTTTGTCATGTAGTTTGGTGTTTTGGCAATGCTGACTGTTAAAGTCACTATGCAAATAACATTTCACTAAAACTTGGGACATGGGAATATATGGGATTAAAATAATGACTAAATTAATTCCCTGCATATTAAATATAAATAATATAAATCTGTATATTACAGGACTTTGCCTTTACCCTATTTTTTAAATGCAATTACAAGGTGCAACTTTATTTATTGATTACAGGAAAGACAATTCAACCAGCAACATTATTCTTTGTTTGTGATAATTATCGTACTGATACTTTCACTCTAGTTTAAAGGCACTGCTATATTTGGCCTGTTCCATAAAAAGGTCATGTGGAGTATTAGCATGATTACTCGCCCAGACTGTTAGTATGATCTTAACACCATGGGGATTCGGGGAAATCTGGCCTAGCCTTTTTGAGGTAGTGCCAGTGATGGGTATCAGTTTTACATTCAGCTCTGTCTTTATTACTTTCTTTTGTCCATATTTTCTTCTATTCCCTAATTCTTTCAGCTCATATATATATTTCCATTACATCTGAGAGCTCGACCACATCAGAGAGTAGAAAACTCATATGCCCAGAACCCATCATGAAATCTCTCTCTCTCTCTCTCTCTCTCTCTCTGCTTCCCTGCCCCCCTCTTTCTTTCCCGCTCCTACCTCCTCTAGTCCTGCTTTATTGGCAAAATCCTGAGTTGTTCTCAAAGGTTTGTTTACTTTCCTCACAGACGCTTCCCCTCTTTACTATTTCTTTTCCCTTTACTGCCCTTATCACTACTTCAGTCCATCAGGCAGTCCTTTACCATTCCTCCGTCTCTCTCTCCTCCTCTTATAGACCTCCAGCTGCAGATGCTAATCTAAACCATGCAATTACTGCGCTGCCTTCGTTTCCCGGGGCCCGGCTGTGGCCAAGACTCAAACATTATTATTTCATTACAGAACTTCCCTGAACAGGCCTGAAGCAAACAGACGGACAGAAAGAAGCAGTGAGAGAGAGATCAGAGATGGATACAAACTAGACTAAAAAGGACCGAACATAAACAGAGAGCAGAAGAAAAGAAAATAGACATTTGCTCGTCTGTAGCGCAGCAGAAGAGACAGGGTTTTACTTTTCTTAAAAGATCTCCTCATTCTTCAGATCCCATGCTATACAGTATGTGGAACATCCGAGAACATTATATCTTTCCATCTCCATTTCATGTTCTTGTTGCATCTAAAATAGTTGTTGTTAGTCTTTCGGCTGCTCTCGTCAAGGGGTCACCACAGCGGACCATCCGATCCACACACACAACTTGGCACAGGCTTTACACCGGATACCCTTTCTGACACAACCCTCCTATTTTATCCAGGCTCCTGACCGGTACTGCATCCAGTGGCTGGTGTTTTGGGTATTGGCTGGGCATTGTGTGGAGTTTGCATGTTCTCCCTGTGTTTGGTTTCCAGGTTAGGCTAATTGGCATTTCCGAATTCCCTGTAGTGTGTGCCTGCGTACCCTGTGAAGAAATGGCATCCTATTAACGGTGTATCCTGAGTTATGCTCCGAATCCCCTAGAATAAGCTCCAGGCCTCTCGTGACCCTGAAAAGGATAAGCAGTATATAGAACGAGTGAGAGAGTGTGTAATGGGTGATCTTTAATTGTTGATATAGAAAAGGCTGGTTAACATTTAAGACATTTCAAGTGTCTATATGTGTGGCATGTCCAGATTGCAACTGTCAGTGAATGAGACGAAGATCTTTAGGGTAGAGGTCAGTCGGAAATCGTCTGTCTGTTCGTCCAAGATTCTCATTAAGCCGAAATGTCAAGAAAAAGTGTGTATGATGTATTAGAGTTATAAATGTAACTAGCAGTTTAACTGATTAAATTTTGGAGTCAATGTCACATCAAGGTCAAATGTTTGAAATACTTTTACTTTAATAACTCTCTTCCTGTTTGTCATACCGAGATGTTGTGTTCATGCTCATTTTCAGAAACTTAAGGCTTTTCTCACTATCTAAGAGATTTGCCTCGGTCCATTTATGTGTTCATTAATGCATCTGTCTGAAATTACTGTTTATGCAGTATTTTAAGAACATTGATAGAAATTACAGTATATGGAATAATTACTATATTAAGCAAATGATTATCTTCTTCAGTGACTTTGTTCCTTTAAGATGTAAAGCGGGGTCTGAAAGCCTGAGACCGCTAATGCAAAATTTTTTTTCTTGCATTAATTTCTACTTTTATACAACAATGAAAAAAAAAAGCAGGTAAATATAAATTTTATTTAAATATCCAAATTAAAGTCTAATTAATTAACTTCTACAGCCAGCGTGCGGATAATTTTTGACTCACCCTTATATATTGCGTGACTCATGGCCATGCTGACTCTCTCAGAGTGGCATCATGGACATGATTACATCATGGGCACCACCTGAGTCGCGTCATCTTGGCTGGGTGCAGGCTCAGCTGTCTGAAGTGCTAATCCTGATCAGAATGTAAACTCGGCCTGTCGTCCTCCCACCCCTGTGTACGTACAGTAGAACCCCTTTTACAGGATATTACACTCGGAGCTCCTAACAGGTATTTTGGTTGGCCCCCGATTCTGGGCTCATTAGCACGTAATGTTGTGATTTGTGCATCCAAAACAGTTTGTGTTGGAATTTGTTACAGTGTTGAGGTTTGAAGGGCTTTATGTTGGCCATGCTTTGCTTAAGTAGGCTTTTAAAAGAAAACCGTATTCATTTCATTCATCGCTCAGACTGGGGAAGAAAAAAAAAATCTCAGTTTCTGATTTAGTGATTTTTTTTTTTTCATTTGATCTCTCTCTCTCTCAGGCACACTGGTCTAAGAGGAGCTGTGCAGGCAAGGCTGTCATGCTGACAGGACAGCACGTCCCCTCAGACACGGAGGTGCAGCTTTATCACAGAGTCCTCCAGGAGCAGGGATACCGTGTCAACCAGGGACGCTATGCTGAGACCAGTGCCACCCTCGCACACAACAGTAGGGGTGGGTATTCTATATGTGTGGCATATCCAGGCTTGTAACATATGCTGATGGACAGGTGAGAAGGAGCATGCTATCACTCTCATTTAGAGAGTATGACCAGAGTGTCAAAAAGCTGCATGAGGTCATATTTTTAATGATTTCTGCAGTTTCTCACTCACTGTAATAGACCAATTATCATAAAAACAGTCACGTGAGAGCATTTACAGTGTAGAAGAAATGAAGAATAAAGTGGTCATTAAATGCTTGTTTTGGTCAAGGCTTCGCTGTTTATTAGGCGCCTAAAAACGAAAGGATTGCTGAAAAATGAGGTCAGACATATGAGTTGACCTGTTCTGACTCTCCGTCCTACATAAACATCCATACAGTCTTCAGCCCACGCAGGCACACAGCTTCAAAGCTGTAATTGGTGCCATGTTTGGATTAGGGTGCAGCAGATCCAGGCAAACGGGCATCACGTCCTGATGCACATCAGAAAAATATTAACCTAAGAAAAGGAACTAACAAAAAAATACAACATTCCTGTCAGATACTCTGAGTGAAACTGGATTTAGTCAGCACTGTAAATTGAGTGTAGCAGCCGCAATAGAACTATAATGACAGTACGGTATGTTACACATGGTCATGTCAACAGACACCCCAAATTGCTACCGACGCTGATCCGGACCCGACTCTGAGCCGCTCTGCCTCTGCTATCTGAGATCACACACTGCAAAAAAAAACGTATTTCAGCAATCTCCCTCTCTCTCTCTTTCTCAATCTCTCTCGCTCGCTCTCTCAAACACACACTCACAAAGACATACACATGCCCGGGTTATCAGTGACATCTATTTAAACCAGCTATAGGATTGTAAATCAATGCAGCCGATTTCCTTTAAACTCGTACATTTTCAAATAGCAATATCGACTATCTTGATTATCTGTGGAAAATCTTGATTGTATTTGACATTTCCACATCTTAAGCTGTACTCTTTCTGATTTTATCGGCAGATTGTTTATCTTGCCTCTAGAAATAAATGCATGAAATTAAATTAACTTCAAGTTTATCTTTCAAGTAAATCTTTTATTGTAATCTTATTACAGACAATATTCAATGAATAAGTTTGTCTTTGAATGAATAGATTATGATTAATGTTAGATATGACTCATAAATTCAGTATGAAAATAAGCTAAATTAAACTTAAAGGCCTGTCTAGGGTGCCAATAATTCTGAAGCTGACAGTATATCAGCATATTCGAATATTAAATATTGCTGCATCGAACAGTACAGTTGAGGGGTATTCTATGAATGGTGTGTGTGTGTGTGTGTGTGTGTGTGTGTGTGTGTGTGTGTGTGTGTGTGTGTGTGTGTGTGTGCGTGAAACTGTATGTTTAACTTAGAAGAAGGCTAAAAGCAGCTGGCTGCCAGATTGACATCTTGGCTGGCCTCTCTCTCTCTCTCTCTCTCTCTCTCTCTCTCTCTCTCTCGCTCACACACACACACTGAAACGTAGAACACACTAGCCCTAGTGAGGAAATACCTCAGCTGTAGAAGTGAGAATCAGTCTTTAAATAGTGCCAGAAATGTGTTACTCGTTAAAAAATAAAAAGCATCCATTAGCAAATTGCTGTGGTAAATAAAATCATAAAACACATCGGCACATGTAATTATGGGAATATAATAACCTTGCAGTGGTCATTTTAACGCATCGCACCACCCTGTCGTTGATTGGTTTTGTAAAATAGCACACCCAACATAACATCTCGTGCTAAGATTTATCAGATGAGCTGAATAGTGCAGATTTCCCATAACACCCTTGGGTCCTACACGGTACTTCCTGTCATTCAGAATCTCACACACACACACACACACACACACACACACACACACACAACAGTGCCTGGATTGAACATTAAGTGCACACAGCCCATTTCCTCCAGCTCAGCTATTCACCACAATTGCTCCCAGATGTGACTCGTTACAATCTCTTACACTTTCCTCTCTCTAAAAACAGTAGATTTCTACGTTTCTTCTTTTATATGTTTGTTTCAGTCCCCGAACTTGATCATGAGTGTGCTTTGCGTTGTACTGTAAATCCAGGCATTTTCCATGCTAAACTGCCCACAGGAGTCAGCGTGGAATTCTGGGTAATCCCACTCTTTGACTTTAACTTGGGTTTGCAGGTTTACTGCAGCAGGTTAATTAGAAACACAAGGCCGTGTGCTTTAAATTGGGGATTTAACACTAGACCTATGACCGTGAAGAATTTGACCTCCGTCCTTTCTTGTCTCTTTCATCCATTCCTTTATTATGTGTTGCTTTATGTTTATATAATCTACTTTTATTGTCTCTTTAAAGGTTCTAAAAAGCCCGGAAGCTTAGCTTCTCACACATACAGTACTGTGCAAAAGTCTTAGGCGCCATATTATCTGTAGTACAGATTTTGTTATATAAGTTTATTATGGCTGCATTATTATGTACAAGACCATTCCCTACAAATATACACAATATTACAGAAGAATATTTGCAGAAAGCAACATATTACACGACAGACCAGTTTTCAGTTGGGGGGAGGGGAGGGGGAATCAATAATGTCGACTCCTGGGTTTTGCATGAAAATAGAAAGGAGCGAGTGTGACGAAGTTACCAAAAGAGCTTATATTCTCCAGCACGCTCAGTAAAACCTAACAGCTGTTTTACTTAGAATACTGCACACATCTGTATCAAACACTACCGCTTATGTTCAAAGAGTTTCCACACCAAATGTTGAACATTTATTTTATTACTTAGTGCTTTTTATAGAAGTTTCTTTTAATGTAGAAATGTTTTCAAAAGCATCATTGCATATGACTTTTGTTTGGATGTTCCAAAGACTTTTGCACAGTACTGTAAATAAAACAGCTGTTAGGTTTTACTGAGCATGCTGGAGAATATCAGTTCTTTCGGTAACTTCGTCACACTCGCTCCTTTCTATTTTCATGCAAAACCCAGGAGTCTACTGTGCATTATTGATTTTTTTTTTCCCATCTGAAAACTGGTCTGTCATGTAATATGTCGCTTTCTTTACAGGCATGCAAATATTCTTCTGCAATGTTATTTATTCATTATAGTGTATATTTGTCGGAAATGGTCTTCTACATAATAATTCAGACATAATAAACTTATATAACAAAATGTGTACTACAGATAATATGGCGCCTAAGACTTTTGCACAGTACTGTTTGTCCGTTTTATTTTCTCTCGTTTCGTTATTGTCTCATCCTCTCTCTCTCCACAGATGGTCAGGAATGGTCTCTCCTGATTTGTCTCAAAGGAACAGAAAAAAGTTGCCTCCGAAAAATCAACTTCGCCCATTCTCAACCGTACCAGAGGGTAAGAAAGCCAGTTGCACTCATCAGGCTTGAGTTAAAAGAAGTCTCAATAAAAGAATTCTCATATGTAGTACAGTATGATGTAAAAAAAAAAAAAAAAAAAAGCAATTTCTTGGAATTCCACTCCATCCTGTTTCTGTGTTGATGGAAATGAATGTGAAATCAGAGCTAGCCAAAAGATTGGGAGTCAAAATATTTATAGAAGGCAGACCTCAGCGTGGCTCAAACCCAGAGTTGGGAAAGAGCACTTCTTCATGCAGTGATCTCAGCTCCCTATCTAAATAAACCGTCCAAAAAGCCAATACGCAGCTAAGATATCTTACAGTGCTACCGTAACCAAGCTGACAGGCCAATTATATCTTCAACAGCATTTATAGACAACTGGTGTAAGTTTAGTCGACAACAGGTTCTCAGTTTCCTAAATGTGACATTTTAAACCATAAAATGATGTTCACAGAAAAATAATCAGCTTAAATGGACTAGGAACATCTCTATATCTCCAAATAACCCAATAGCACAAAATATGGGGGCATTCCTCTGTTCCCAGGGCCCTATGGAATCCAGATTTATATGGCACATAATCTGAGCATGCAAAGGTTCCTATGGGGTCCCACATTCCCAGGGATATATTGTCCCTAATTCTATGATTCCATGTGTCCAGGGTCCTATGTTCCCAGGGTCCTTTTTTCCCCAGGGCTCTATTGTCCCCAGTTGTAGGGTCCTATGGTCCCAGAATCACATGTTACCAAGGTTCCAAGTTCACTGGAAACTATGTTCCCTTGGTCTATATATCACATAATGGAAAAAAAAAATGTTCCCCAGCTCTCTATTTGCTTAATAGGGGTATTGTTGGAACTCATCAAAGCCAGTGCATCAACTGTTTGAGTAAATTCTTTCTAGAGACCAAAATCACATAGAATGATATTGGGATAACTCAAATCCCAGGACTGCCAAGTTGTCCCTGTTGGGCCCCTGAGCAAGGCCCTTAACCCTCAAATGCTCACATGCACAAGTCTCCTGGGATAGGCTCCAGACCCCCTGTGTACAGGATAAAGCTGTCCCCAGGTATCACGTCAAACTCCTGTGCTTAGAGGGTTTTATTAGGTGGCAGTGTTTTACCACATTTAACACAAAAACTGTTATGTACCATCAAACACATCTATCAATTTTACCATATTAAATAAAACACATGGCAGCATGCTGTTTTTATAGTCTGTAATAATAGTCGATAACAGAGTGGTGTGGTGTTTCCTAAAGTAAAAATAGTATAACCATCCCCTTATACAGCAGTTTTTTAAAGATTAGAATTCTTTTGTTTGTCACAACATAATATATATATATATTATTATTATTATTTTTTTAAATTATATATTATGGAATGTCCATAAAAACAAGTTAGTTATACCACCCTTTTTTTGAAAATGTCCCAAACAATACAAAACAATATTTTAACAATATTAAAGATTATAGATTTATAGGCAAAAGTATTTGGCCAAACCTGCAATGTCATCCAAGTACATATACGTCAATATGGAGTCGGTCCCCCTTTTTGCAGCTGTAACAGCTTCCTCGCTTCTTGGAAAGCTGTCAAGAAGATTTTGGAGCGTTTCTGTGGGAATTCGTGCCCATTCATTCTGTAGAGCGTTTATGAGGACACGCACTGATGTTGGACGAGAAAGCTTGGCTCGCTAACTCCTTTCCAGTTCATCCCAAAGGTGCTCAATGTGGTAGAAGTCAGGGCTCTGTGTTAGGGCCAGTCAAGTTCTTTCACAACGAACTCATCAAACCATGTCTTTATAGTCCTGGCTTTGTGCACTGGAGCACAGTCCTGTTGGAATAGAAAAGGACCTTCACCAAACTGCTGAAAGCAAAGTTGAAAGCGTAGCATCGTCCAAAATGTCTTGGTATGCTGAAGCATTAAGATTGCCCTTCACTGGGTATAAGGTGGCTGTTTGAAACACCTGAATTCAATAATTAACCGGTTTGGCCAAATACTTTTGTCTATATAGTGTATTAGAAGAACAAGCTCATATAATCATATAAATCTGTTATTTGTGTTACAGACAGCGCTGTTATCCAGGCCTTTCTGTACTGAAACAGATTAAGAATTCATCAGTCCTTTGGTGTAATGTTATTTTAAACGCACAGCTTAAGAAGTTTTGTTCATCTTTAAACAACAGTACCGTCTCTTCTTAGGTCAACATTATACCAGCGTTTGTTGGGGCTTTCATGGACATGGGCGGAGTCTGTCGATTTCTTCTGGACAGCCGGTTGTCAGGTAGGTGCATGTGTCTAATATGACAATGCCAAACTGCATTCTGGGGTTGAAAGGTATGATGTGAACCAAAGCAGGGATTATTTTGACATAAAACAGGTAAAGTCGTTTCATGAAACAGTCAAAATGTAATAAACTGATCTTGATTAGGCATGATGCTTACACTGTGTGAGTGTGTGTGAGTGTGTGTCACAGACACTTGCTTCCAATGATGTGCTTGCTGAGCCTAGTCATGAAAGCGGAGTGTACCCTAGATCTCTGCTGAGTCTGTAATTACTGAGAAAGGTCAGCATCTTAGATGATATTTACCCAGACGTCCTTGCCACAGATACTGTTTAAGAGGGTAAACATACGATTTAAATGCCATATAATCTTTATAATGGCCCATTTAACCTGTCTCATAATATACATCCATTATCTTTTTTTTTTCATCAATAAGCAGACCAGTTTATATAAAGCTAGCATTCAGGGAAGGGCTTTGAAGATCATGATACCTATTTGTGTTTGATTCTTTGAGCTAATTATGGCTATCACCCCCTGGATGAAGATAACCGCCTGCCCATTTCAGGAGACTAGTGATTGATTTTGCTCCTTGGCTTACGGCTGTGTAGCCGTGCTCCTCTTCATGAAAGAGGGTCATTGTCCCCAGGTCTGGAACAATATTGTCTTTCGTCTTGGCATGCCTCCCACACAAATGATGGCTGATCGAGTCCTGGTTGTTTGAAGGGGCAGCTGGGAGAGGTTGTGTCCTTTTCATGATAACATCCAAAGGCATGGTCGACACACAATCATGCATGCGGGCGTTAGTCGCCTCTTAGGCTATAGCAGTTACAGAACTGCTTTCACATTCAGGAGTTTTATGAAGATATTTATGGTTTTTCCGTGGAATGGGGCCACTGTTTTTCCAAGGCTTTGGGAAATAAAATATTTGAGTCTGTATCATGTACAGTGCTGTATGCACCATTTATTTTGGTCATACATTACAGCCTGGTTGTTAGTACAGACAGCGTCTTTATTCTGAACAAGATGTGCTGATGGAATAAACATTTTATGCACATGCACAAAGTGAAGTAAATCGCCGATGATGCATTTATTGTACCTTAACTTATTTACACATCATCACATACTTGCAGAAGCAGCAGAACTGACTCCGTCTATATGAGGCCACTTGGGGTTATTATAAAGGTGTCAGCCAATGAGAGTAAAAGTATGTATAATTAATTTGTAATTTATCATTTACACTATATGTTCCATATGTTCAACATTCCATGCTCCGTGCATTTTCTCATTTCCTGTATCATGCCTTTGCTCAACATATTCAGGTAAATACATTCCCTCAACATGTTGCTTGTCATTGGTTTCAGATTTTTGAGACTCTATGTATTATTATTTTCTCTTTATTTAATTTGCATCATGCTCGATCAGCACATCTTTGCACACGTTACCGGGAAGCTTCATGAACGATGGAAATGGCTAGAAGGGTATTTTCACATTCACCCTTATGCATGAGTCTGGGCTCCTTTCCACACTGGAAATTTTAAACAGGAAGTGGCGTGACAAATTGAACCAAATCAAAATATTTGAAGTGCAGCCGAAGGAATGGATCGCTTTCACACGTGACCCTGAGTTCACTCAAAGGCAAACCCAAAGCAAACAAACGTTTGTGCAAATGAACTCTAGTCAGGAAGAAAGCTAAACTCTTTCCAGATTCAGGCTTCATCTTTTGTTATTCACATTAGAGAGAGAGTGAACGAGCAGATCACATGACAATGCCAACCATAAAACTTATGCAACATCAAATTTTGTAGACTTTATAATGAGCAAAATGAGTGATGCGCTCAATCTTCTCTCTTCACCCAGCAGCCACACACTTCAGTCATCCTGACTCTCAAAAAGCCTCCCTAACCAAACACTGAAATGTAGGGTTCAAATCCGGTCAAAGAGGAGCTTTCATGTTTAGGAGGCTGCTAAAACAATCACAAAACTGCAATAACTCGGATTGTAGAATTTAGACAATCGCAGTGTCGCAGCTGCTTTTTGCCTGCATCAGGGTGACCTTTTATTCTCATTTTGAAGCAATGCAGAATCAGCCAGTAACTTGTTCTGTCCAAGGTTGAATCGTGGAAATTCCTTCCTAGAACACACATGCACAAATCTCTAATGGTCCAGAAGGCACCAGGGGATGATTACGTAGAGCTTGTGCCTTGCAGGCAGCCACCATGACTAACCCAGACTACGACTTCTCTTAATCCACCTATAATACTTATCTGAATATACAATAGGGTTATAAACTAATAATTAAAAAAAAAATAGAAATTCCAATGAAGTCAGCATGGTGTAACAGTGAGTTCTGACTCTGTTCCTCAACCTCAGCATCATCACACGGGTTTCTGATTGGTTCTGATCGGAACTGATCTTCAATCCTGCTCACGCATTTTGTTTGTATGTTCTTGTCATATTTTGTAATGAATTTAGTTATCAAAATATTAACAACCCATTAGCCTAGTTTATACAGTCAGTGTACAGTTGCGTGGACAAGCGAAAAATACTATATTTGTGCCTCTAATTGGAAAAAAGGTTAAAATTTGTAGAGAGCATAAAGACTGGACTTTGGATCAATGGAATAAAAAGGTCATGGGGTGTAATGAGTCCAGATTGACCTTGTTGTAGAGCAACGGGTGCATCAGGATACGAAGTTAAGCTCATGAAATGATCCATCAACCACCCATCATGTATAGTGACCACTGTACAAGCCCCTGGAGGCTAGACTCAGTAATGCTATGTGGCAATAAAATGAAGTCAGCTGATGACCTGAATGTACTGAATGACCAGGCTATCACAACAATGCATTTTTTCTTTCCTGATCGCCAGGTTGTTTTCCAGGACTCAAATTGTGAAGGAGTGGCCGTGGGAGTATGGTGAATTATTTTTTAAAAAAAAAGTTATAATAATAATTTAATCATTAAATTTATTACAATGCATCAATACATCATGACAGCGAGAGGCCAAATCATTGCCCACTTAGGAGAAAGGACCCATCTAGCACTCTATGATGTTCCTTAGACGTTCTCCTTTTCAGGAAATATAGCCATATGAGTTGCTTTTTGCTGGACATAGATGAATTAAACAAGGTCTTGACTAGGGCACAAAGCTCATACAGCCCATACAGATGTTAACTCATGATGTGCACTCGGAGTTTGGGCCATTTAGTACTCCAGCATCTTCATCACATGACCTAACCAGGATATCTATCCTAGTCATCCTAAGAGCCATCAAGGAACCATTTTTATAGAGTGATGCTGAGAACATGCACCAAAAATTAAATCCTCATGGTGAAGAACATGCTTCCGTGCTGTTTAATGGTCTTCTATGGCATTTACTTTCCCAGTAGCAAAAACAGTGCAATTAATAAGTCACCAGTGCAGACAGCACATTTATAAAGAGAGATTTGGGAGGAAAGCTCAAAGCATAATCTTAAGGTACACAGCTCATCCAGTCCCTTTATGTCCCACTGTCATCTGGAATATCCCGTCATCCCACTGTTTGACCAATAGGTTGTGGAAGGGATGTGAGGTATTCTCCATGACAATTTATACAGTTCCTGATAATTTATCTATATCCACTCCATACTGGGGGCAGGGCGGCTCTGTGGTTAAGGTGTTGTGCTGCTAACCAGGAGGTCCTGGAGCAAGCCCCGCTGCCGCCAGGCTGCCACTGTTGGAGCCTAGAGCAAGGTCCTTCACCCCCTGTAGCTCAGATACAGTCAGGCGTCGAGCTGGCAACCCAACCCTCCTAAGTGACTGCCACAGAAACGACAGATATAATTTCATGGGGGGATGTATCCGTCGCTGGATGGCACATAGGCCGACCCTCTCCATATTAGTCAACACTTGGCTGCATTTTTATATTTGATCTATAGAGAATGTCTGAAGTAATTTGTTTTAACGTTATCCCTCTGATTCTTGCTCTACACACATTCATGTACAATTACTTATTCATAGTTTCAAAAGGCTGACTTGGTTTAGAATTAATGTGGTTTTTAGAGTTTTGGTTTCCACTTGGATTTTTTCTCAGCTCAGTGGTTAAGAAACTGGACTACTGCTTGGAAGGTTGTGAATTTAAATCCCAATACTGCCACTGCTGTGCCCTTAACCCTCAACAGCTCGGGCATAAGCCACTCTGGGTAAGGGTATCTGCTGAGTATTGTCAGTGTCAAATTGAACAGTTCTTTTTTTAAACCTAAAATCTTTTAGTTTTGATCAAAGATAAATATTTCTGACTTGCTTGTTTTTGTTTTTTTTTGTTTTTATTTCCAGGCATGTCATTACCCATAATTCCATCTGCCTGCAGCTCCTCTGGACCAGACCTTGGTGGAAATCATCACACTGAACATATCTGGTTAGATCTCTTAAAAAAATAAAAAATAATTTATATATAATTTTTTATGGTTTGTTTTTTAACAATGACTTTTTTTTTTAAATCATGCATCACATCTTTTTTTCAACATCTCTATCTCTGCTCTCTTATGTCTCTTAGGGGCCAAGTTCCACAGTCAGGCACTCCAGCCAGTCAGCACTTTTTGGCCTTAGTGAATGTATATGTTTTGGTCACATCGGCGACGCCGCTCACTGCATTCCTGCATCGTACCGGATTGGTCAGGACTGATCTGGACAAACATAGTTATATTACTAAGGTAAAGTAGCTTGCGTATGTTGACCTGCCACCCACCTATAAGTTAAACAGTAAAAATAACAGAAAGCCAGCAGAGATCTGAACGATTTTTAAAAAAATAAATATCATAGGTGCTTAGTTAGTTAGTTAGTTAGTTAGTTAGTTTTTTTATGTTATGTGTTGCATCAACATGCAGTCTTAATGTTAAGACCTATATAATATACTAAACAATCAAGGTAGAAAGGGTTCTCAGTATGTTGAACTCATAATCAAACTCCTTGCTTCACATCTGAAATACTGGGACCAGGAACGTCTTTAATAGCTCTAACTTGTCGGAATCACTTGAAACTAGGTCAGGACTATAAGGGGAGATAGGGATGGGAACATACAGGCAAAAACTCTCACGTGAGTTCCTGTAAGGGTGAATGATTATGTGTACAGTTACCATCGACAGGTGTGTCTCTTTTACAAGTTGATGACAAGTTATCCGTTGGTTTTCAAGGATCCGGGAACTGAATGTTCGACTGCAGTGGGCATCGAGCCTCCCTCTACCGTCACAGATGTATGGCCTTCTTTAAAAAACGATGGCACCATTGCAATGTTTTACTCCGCTAATCACTATACTGTGCTTGAAGTCTGTAAATGTCAACTTGTCAACAAATGCTCTTGTATTAGACACTCCAGGTTCAAATGATAAATAGGCTAAACTACATTATTACAGCATCCTTTTGAAGTCATTAATGCATTCCAGTGACTAGTTAATAATAGATTTAAAAAATATGACATAACATCGATAATCATCTAAACTGTGATAGAAGGTTGATCGCTAACAACGTGATAGTTTTAGCTAGCAAATATATGTTGTTTTACTTTTAATCTTTAATACACAGGCCTTGCCCCAGAGAACCCAAGGACTTGCACCATTTGTTTCCTCTGAGAGCTCACAAGGAAGGAAGTTCATGTCAGCTACTTTTAATGCCGTTGCCAACGGCAAAACTGAAAGAAAGAAAAAACAACAACCCATAAACCATATATTTGGAAAATCTGGGTTTATTACGAGGCATTTCTGTGTTTAAATGGTTAAAAACGTGTTTTTGGGGATTTTAGTAAGGACTAAAATGGAGCAGCTTTGGAAGATGGTGGATTTCTGGGTTGGCATGGGATGCTCGTTAGACTTTTTACTGGTGAGT
>JAAGKR010000542.1:0-44309 GCA_011419295.1 Clarias macrocephalus | reverse complement strand
TCACTGCATTCCTGCATCGTACCGGATTGGTCAGGACTGATCTGGACAAACATAGTTATATTACTAAGGTAAAGTAGCTTGCGTATGTTGACCTGCCATCCACCTATAAGTTAAACAGTAAAAATAACAGAAAGCCAGCAGAGATCTGAACGATTTTTAAAAAA
Source organism: Clarias macrocephalus (assembly GCA_011419295.1). Lineage (NCBI taxonomy): Eukaryota > Metazoa > Chordata > Actinopteri > Siluriformes > Clariidae > Clarias > Clarias macrocephalus. Next base: position 44,145 of record JAAGKR010000542.1, on the reverse strand, counting down.
AATAAATATCATAGGTGCTTAGTTAGTTAGTTAGTTAGTTAGTTAGTTAGTTAGTTATTCTTTTTTTTATGTTATGTGTTGCATCAACATGCAGTCTTAATGTTAAGACCTATATAATATACTAAACAATCAAGGTAGAAAGGGTTCTCAGTATGTTGAACTCATAATCAAACTCCTTGCTTCACATCTGAAATACTGGGACCAGGAACGTCTTTAATAGCTCTAACTCCCTCTACCGTCACAGATGTATGGCCTTCTTTAAAAAACGTTGGCACCATTCCAATGTTTTACTCCGCTAATCACTATACTGTGCTTGAAGTCTGTAAATGTCAACTTGTCAACAAATGCTCTTGTATTAGACACTCCAGGTTCAAATGATAAATAGGCTAAACTACATTATTACAGCATCCTTTTGAAGTCATTAATGCATTCCAGTGACTAGTTAATAATAGATTTAAAAAATATGACATAACATCGATAATCATCTAAACTGTGATAGAAGGTTGATCGCTAACAACGTGATAGTTTTAGCTAGCAAATATATGTTGTTTTACTTTTAATCTTTAATACACAGGCCTTGCCCCAGAGAACCCAAGGACTTGCACCATTTGTTTCCTCTGAGAGCTCACAAGGAAGGAAGTTCATGTCAGCTACTTTTAATGCCGTTGCCAACGGCAAAACTGAAAGAAAGAAAAAACAACAACCCATAAACCATATATTTGGAAAATCTGGGTTTATTACGAGGCATTTCTGTGTTTAAATGGTTAAAAACGTGTTTTGGGGATTTTAGTAAGGACTAAAATGGAGCAGCTTTGGAAGATGGTGGATTTCTGGGTTGGCATGGGATGCTCGTTAGACTTTTTACTGGTGAGTGTAAATGTTCTCATCACATGGAGGAAGGAAGTGAAGAGAAGAGAGGGAGATTTCTCCACGTGTCTCTCTCCCTCTGTGTGTGTGAGGGTGGGTGGGTGTAAGACAGAGACTCGAGACGTATTCATGACGCTTCTTGATGCAATGAAGCAGAAGGAACTTGTTGAAAGCATTTAAAACAAATTATAGATTTGTACTTCACAAGGATCTATAATGCGTTGGTGTTTGTGTGAGTTGTATAGCTGTGTGTTAATGCATTTCAGTCTTTCATCTGTGTGTGTATACACACTCACGTGTTTGTCTGTGGGTTATTCAGAAGTCAATAAACTCTCTAAGTGTGTGCGTGGGAAAACAAGTGAGCCAGCACATCTCATGTCAATCTCAGCCAAACTTTTTACACACTGCTGCCACCTACTGAGAAGACTGTGTCATTACCAAACTTTGTGACAAGTTGCTTTTATGGCACATAATGTACAACTGACTGGTTTCTCTGCACAAATGTCTGTCATGTTTGCTCAAGCATGCTTTTCTGTTATTTCCAAGTGTGCATTTGACTGAATTTTTTTAACCGTTTATTATACAGTGCTTAATTGGGATATAAAATCCCAATTAAGTGGGGAAGGCATTCCCAAATTGCCTTTAATGTGTGAATGAGCGTGCACTGGATTGGCACCCTTTCCAGTGTGTACCCTGCCTCATGCCCAAAGTCTCCTGGGATAGGCTCCAGACTTCTGCGACCCTGTACAGGTTAAGTGGTATAGGTGATGAATGAATGAATGAATGAATGATGAAAGATAACGTGCAGTTAGCTAGCCTTTCTAATGGCTCGTGTTAGTCCCAGTGCTGAACTGGAATCTCTGGCACCAGGCTGCTGGAGAATGAAAAACAGGCAGTTTTATCATTGTCAAATGTACAGTATATAGGTAAAATACACAAATGATGTGTGTTAGTGTTTTGCTCCTTGTCTCCTTCTCTGTGGTCCAGGAATCAATAATGACTTGACAATTAGACTTTAACAACTTACATTTTTTAATTGTGTGTGTTTGTGTTTCAGTTGCAGTCCTTCTTTACAAATAGGCTGGATCCTACTGTGGCTCTCCAGGCTTCTGAACTCATGAAGCAAGTCATCAGTGAGATTCTAACAACTGCTGATTTAACCACAGCCGACTCCAGCTCTCCACCTAGGTCTCTTTAATACACACACACACACACACACACACACACACACACACACACACACACACACACCCACCCACACACACACACACACCAGAAATTTAAAGACTATAATATAGGGCTACATTGTGGTGTTTCTTAATTAATTTTTGTCTCTTTCCTTTCCTAGGTGTTCATTATGTTTTCAGTTAATGACCTTCACATTGCATTACAATGCTTCTGTGTATCCTGTAGTGGTTAAGGTATAACTGCACACACACCTCAAACTGGTACATTCTTAACAGATATCACATTATGTGTCATTATTTTATTTTTGTTCATATAGTAGCATCTGTAGCTATACACATTAATATATCTAAAATAGCTAATTGTAATCATAAACATTAATATACTGGATGATTGCAGTTATATACCTTAATATACACCAACTGGTCATTAGGCACAACTATTCAACTGCTCATTAATGCAAATACCTAATCAGCCAATTACATTACAGCAGCTCAATGCATTTAAGCATATAGACATAGTCAGGACGATCTCCAGATGTACAAAACTGAGAATCAGAATGAGGGGGAAAAAAGGTGATTTAACTGACTTTGAACGTGGCATCTCTGAATGCACAACATGTCTAACCTTGAAGCAGATGTTCTACAGTAGCAGAAGACCACACCTGGTGTCGCTCCTGTTTGCTAAGTATTGGAAACTGGAAAAGTCTCATGGGCTGACCAAAATGAGACAAAAGAAGATTGCGAAAATGTTTGGTGGTCTGATTTTTGCTGTGACATTCAGGAATGTGGCATAAACAGCTTAAAAGCATGGTTCCATCCTGCCTTGTACCAACATCCCAGGCTGCTGCTGGTGTAATGGTTTGGGGGATATTTTCTTGGCACACTTTGGACCCATTAGTACATTGATGAAATGCCACCTGTCTACCTGAGTGTTGTTGCTGACCATGTCCATCCGTTTACGACCACAGAATAACACACCATGTCCCAAAGGTAAAATCATCTCAAACTGGCTTGTTGAACATGACAATTTCAGTGTAGTCAAATGGTCTCCACAGTCACCAGATCCTATAGAGCACCTTTGGGATGTGGTTTAACGGAAGACTCATGGCATGGATGTGCAGCCGATAAATCTGCAGCAATTGTATGGTTCTATCATTTCAATCTGGACCAAAATCTCTTAAGAAGTGTTTGCAGCACTTTATCAAATCTATGCCATGAAGAAGTGAGGCAGTTATGCAGATGGAAGGGAGTCCAACCTAGTGTACGTAATAAAGTGACCGATGAGTGGATACTAGCAAATGGTAGTAATAGACGTTAATATAACAGTTAACTGTAGTCATAAACCTTAACATACCAACCAGTTGTAGTTTTAAATAGTTATATCTATGTCAACAAATTAAATGTAAATAAATGGATTTAGATTATTTAAAATTTAAATGTATATAAATCCAGCATAAAAATACTAGTAAATACTACACAGTTGGAGGCTTTTTTTTTTAAAGCATGTATTACTGACATAAAAATGACCTGTTGTAGTTGGTGGTCTTTCGGCTGCACCCGACAAGGGGGAATTTGGCTGGGGTTTGGGCACCGGCTGGGAATCGAACTCGGGCCTTCCACGTGGCAGGCAAAACACCCACAACTGAGCCTCCAGTCTCCAATTTAGATCTATATATTATTAAATATGTAATATTCATTTAAAGTAATAAAAAAAAAACTTTTATTACTCAGATGAAAATAGTAATCTATAAAATATTTGCTTAAATTATTTGTTAGTAAAATAGCTTTTTTTTTTTTTTTTTTTTTTTAGCTTATTAGCTTATTTTAGCTTCGTCATCCCTGTTCGAGAATCACAGATTCGAAACTGAAAAAGTAGGTCGGATAAAGATTACGTTTTGTCTTCAAACGACCCTGGTGCGTTAAAAAGTGTTTGTGTTGAAGTATCTAACAGAGTGCTAATGTTAACCAGGCATACTAGTTCAATTAGCATTGGCTAACTTGTTAACATTATATTGATATATAATATCAATATAATGTTAGTGCTGAAAGGTTAGATAAGATTAATTATGCTAACTAGCTAGTTAATGCTAGCTAGTTCTGTGTTTGAGTAGATGGCAGTTGGAACAAATTTCTCTAAAATATTCTACTGTGCAAATAAAAGCAAATATTGAAAAATATTGCAGATTTTTGGTGATTCAAATTGAACTTGTCATGTTTTGGTTTAATGACTCGATTAGCAAATAGCTGTGCTGCATTGCTAACACTGCTCTACCCTGCACCTGTGCTTTGTATATTACCTATGTATAGTCAATATTGATATTTTTTCGATAATTCATAAATGATATTTTTCTATGCTAAAATGTGTAGCATGTTAAACTTACTCAGTTGATGAAAAAAAATTGAAAATCATTTACAATGTCTGCCTTCAATACTGAAGACTAGATGGCAGCAAAAGCTCATTTTCAGTCTCTACATCTGTTCAACTCATTTCCTACCTTTTCCCTCTCAGGTGCAGACTGACTTGCACTTTGACGGCATTAAAGATCCACAGTTTGATGGGCAGATCACCAAAGAGTACATATTAGAAGATATGCTGAAGCTCCTCTTCCCAGCGTGTGGCAGTGAGGACAGATCTCCTCAAAGTACTCAGGACACTGAGGAAATCAAGGTAAAAATGTGACTCAGAGTTCAGTCTTAGTTTGTTATTCAGTTCATTCTAAAGCACATTACTCAATAAATACAAATTATTTTATATTCATATTTGTTTATTATTTTCCCATGAAAATTGTTCTACATTGTTCAGTTAAACATTTTTAGGTTTTATAATGTAACTGAATCCCCCAGAAGCCTCAAAGCAGATACAAATTAGTTTCTAATTTTTGTGACTACATATTTTATATAATTTTAACTGTATTTATTAAATAACTCATAAGTACTGAATATTCTGTCTCAAGCAAAAAAAATAAAAATTTCATTTGGAAGTTCACTGTGAATGATGGAATGGAGGGAATTTTTGTCCTTCTTAAATTTTTTCATGAATCTTTACAGTACTGTAAAATCAGTGTATATGTCATTATGTAGGGGGCAGTGATGGCTCAAATGGTTAAGACTCTGGGTTACTGATCGGTGAGCCCTTGAGCAAGGCCCTTAACCCTATCTGCACCAGGAGAGCTGTATCCTAACTTACCCCAGCCTCCTACTTCGGATATGCGAAAATTTTTTTTTAATTCATGGTGCAATAAGGTGTAAGTGACCAATAATTAAAATTTAATCATCTGTTTACAGGACAGTGGTTGTGAGCCGGCAAGTGGTTTGTGCTTAACATTGGATAAAATGCAGTTCCTGCTTCAATTTCATCAGCAGCTCAAGCGATCTGGCAGCTTTCATCTGGTAATTGATGGATAAGTTCTACATATTAAGTAAGATTATATGTGAAGGATTTCACAGCAAAACAAGATAAATCTGAGATTTATTTATTTGCAAAATATTTAATAAAATGTATTATACTAATATAATAAATAATATTATATAAAAAACTTGATAAAGAGTTTTTGCATATAATTTATACATATTTTCTTAGTTTAATAAAGTTGTTAAAAAGCAGAAATGGTGAACTTTAATTCAAAAGTGTTTGTTGTATCAGTATGAATTTTGTACAATTTCACAAAAACTATAAGTCAACCTGTTACCAACTCCACTTTGTAACTATGTAAATATGCAATTTAGTACGAATTATATGATCGACTGATGATGATTTCAAGGCAAAATTAGTAACACACTTTAAGCATCTTTTCTTGGTTAGTTTCATTTTTCTTTTTAGTTCCTTCACAGCTGCTACCATTTTGCCAAGCTGCTACAGTTCTCTTAATGCTTTTGGCAGACTCCCTTATCCAAAGTGACAGGTTTCTCTTATAGAACACTACAATTTCATGGTCATTCATGTTTTCTATTTCTTTGTACTTTATTAAATGCTGAAGGCAGACAATTTATTTATTTATTTATTTTTGTCATTTAATGTCATGTTTTGGTAAAATAGGGAGACATCAGTAATACATGCATCATAGCAAAAACTATTTTAAAATAATTTGCCAGATTAAATTATTATATTTTTTTGTGATGAAATCCTTTATATAGTACAATATGCCATATCTCGTATGTGATCCTATCCATAATTCTTGCTTGTTACTATTCCTTTGTAAGTAATAATATTAGTATTAAGATAAAATGTGTGTGTGTGTGTGTGTGTGTGTGTGTGTGTGTGTGTGTGTGTGTGTGTGCGCGCCATGGAAGCTCTACCCTAGGTCATCTCAAGTCTCCAATCTCCAACATGATGTCTCTCAAAGATTCTCTGCTGCAAAGGATTCTCGGAGTGCACTGGGTCTCTCAGGCCTAGTCCAGCAACTTAGCTCATTTTTCACACAGAGGTATCAGACGTGTTTTTTTTTTCATACTTACATGTATTAAAAAGTTGCTCTAAACTTCTTACATAAAAATTATTCTACTTGAAATCACTTCAAAGCACTTGCCCTGGACACAGCTTCAAGAAAATAAAGTCTCCTTGCATGAACTTTCAATTAATATTTTTTATCAATTATACATTTTTATTTAATAAATATCAACATGTTTTTTAAAAGTTGAATTTCCAAGTATTTCCCTGTAAAGGGTTAAACCTGTTATTCATCTTGCAGCTGCCACTGTTGTCAGAAAACAAGTGTTTTAGAACATATTAAATAATCCAAGCAAAAATATTCAGTTTAGCTTTTCCAATTAGTATCTATCGGTGCAGGTGTTTGTTTACATTGAACACGTCCCTTATTAGTAGCTTATTTTAATGTAGATTATTAAATCCGTTACCTAACATGGCTTTTACACAACATTTTGATTTCACTTATGGTGCAGTTTCAACTTTTCAGGCAGGTATCTAAGTACTGCAAAAGTTTCAATAAATTCTGTCCAGCGGTCGATTTAAGACGCGCCCGCAGTTTGAAGCACTTGTGGTTTCTAATCTGACACATAACTGCTCATATCTTAGACATACTGACATACAAAAAGACATATAGACAGAAACGTAAAGATTTCAGTGAAAGAATGAGTTCTGACCAATGTACAGACAAAACCTCTCCTTTATTTATATAGATGAATCAACACATCCTGACTACTCAGATACTCTTGAATATACAGTATGTAGAGGATAATGGTTTTGACAACACAATAATAAATATATGTAAATAATTCTTAAGCTCCACACTGGTGTTCCAGCCCACTTTCCTTTGTTTGATTTGCCACCAGAAATGAAGTGAAATGTTACCATGCACATATAAATTATTCTCATGTGTACACGCTGTTTGAAGCTAATTCTACAGTGAGCTCCATATGCTAGTTTGAGAGAAACAATAGATGGTACGTTAAACCGCTAAGTGCTGCTGTCAGATTCGTTACAGTCAGGAACAGCTCTGTACTGCCAGACCGGACCAAAGCGATTAGAGAACTGGCTCCGCTTCTGCTCCCACAGGGCATGTAGTTAAGAGTGACTGAAGGGGAGATTTTCCCATTTATGTTAAGCGGCAGGATGAATTTTGGCTGGACGGAGCACAACACGATCACAGCGCAGCATCCCTGAGGAACTAATCCTGACCGAGTTATGATCGCATCTGGGCCTTTTTAGCCCAGTCAATTGAAACACATATAGTTAGTGTATACTGTATGTATGTGCCTGTGTATATGTGTTTAATGGTAAAAATGCAATGGAAATAATAGGAAAACAGACATTATATATTATAATATTTGGTTGTGCTTTTAGAGTATTTTTTTGGGAATAATATTCAAAGCTTTTTCTCACAGCAGTGATAATCCAGACAGGGTGGAGAAGTGGGATTCACAGCCACTAGAATCAGGTATTTACTTTCATCTGCTCGTGGTGCGGTAATATCGACTATGTTAGTTATTGTTTCATGTAGTTAATTTGTTTACTCCATAGGGAGGTGTTTGGAGCCCCATCTCCGTCAGATATATACCGATCCTCCTCTGGTTCTAGCACCACTCTTTAACCCCTGGGTGAAGGAGTACAGAGCTGAGGTACCGTTCGATGTGGTCACTATCCGGATCAGGCCGGAGCCTGTGAACACGAAGTGCAACGTTCACCTGGATGAACATCATGGCCCCAGGTATGACCAAATACTAGTGTACTAGGGTAACAGCAATAAAAAACCTCACAGGCAAACAGTGTATTGTTCTTCAGGTAATAAAATAAAAATAACCATTTGTCATATAAAAGGAATAATTATACTTATTTATTTTTTAAATAATAAAAAAATATATAATAATTATTAAATTATACTTAATTTTAATCAGTGTCAGGGTTTTACTGAATCACGCCATGTTATTGATTTAATGCCCTATAAGACCATAACCCTGAAGTGATTTATCACATATGTAGTCTGGATTTAATAGGATCATTTACCTCATGTTTTGTCCTAACATGGTGGAATATAACAGTGTGTAAGTACAAAAGCAAGAGAAGCTCTAATATTATAATATTAACTCATTAAAGTGATGCATTTTCACACCTACCTAATAACTGATATTAATAATTTTCTGGACATTTATTGTTATTAATTCTTATCACCACAATTATAAGTAATTATTATTATTATTATTATTATTATTTTTTTTTTTTTGATAGACACAGCTGTGTTGGTTAAGTGCAGGCCATAAAGCAAAAAAAAAAGTTTATTAAAATATTTTGGAAAATCAACTCATCATTGGAACAATGAACAATGAGCGAGCAGAGTTCCAGATCTCCTGTGCCAATCGCTTTTGCTCCCCTGATTTGTCTGCTCACAGTTGAGTGATTTATTAGATTATTAGATTTCTAGTTCTGGCTCTGCTTCCCTATGATGGTTTCAGGCATAAAGCAAAGCACTGCATAACCCGACACTAAATACAGAAAATGTTTTCGAATTCAAATATCAGTTAAACATTTAATTTCAGTAAGTGAATGTGCACTTGGAGCTTAAATACCTTTGGTTCACTGATACAGAAAAGCGGCTTAGAAAAATATGTGATAAAAATGCGATAGAAATCTGTGAATAAATATTTATTAACTTCCCTGACAACTGCACTTAGAATAACATTAAAAGTCTGATTCTAGTTGAGATGTGGCAGACGTTTGACGAAAAAAAAAGTCTGGTACCTGAATTCCTTTTTACTAAATGCTGCATCTGTTGGACTGTTGTGTCTTTATTTGAATGTGGATATTAGTTTGTCTTTTGACCTGACCTTGCTAAGCCCCTAGGGGTTAATATCCTATAATCTTCCTTGTCCTGGCACAGAGGAAACGAGGAAACAGTCTTCAAAGTGTGTGTGTGTGTGTGTGTGTGTGTGTGTGTGTGTGTGTGTGTGTGTGTGTGTGTGTGTGTGTGTGTGTGAAAGAGAGAGAGAGATTAGTCACGGTCAGTTTCTCAGAGCTTATTCGCTGTTTTCCTCAGAACGGCGAACTACCCGCTCGGCCTGGGCAGCAGCCGCATCAACATTCTGCTGATGGACGAGTCAGGGGAGGAGCCTGTCGTCATGACGATATACACTCTGCACATATTCCGGGAGAGCCGGCCCAGCCTGCCGATGTTTGACGAGTATGTGATGTGCGGCTTCATACAGGTACAAAGTCTCACACTGACATTCATTTTTTCCACCAAAATCTACAAAGGCTACTTTTTTTATAGAGACTAACTGTTAGTATGATTTATTCGGATTATTTCCAATCATAAATTTTCACATGGTTTATTAGCGTTTATCAGAGTTAACGGCTCAGATTCCCTGTGTGTCCAGAATAACATTCTCTAGTCACAGAGCTACACATTTTCCTATTAGTTTCACTGTTATTTCGATATTATTGCATCAGATGACTAGGCATGTTTATACTGCTGATATTGCAATAGTGCTTTGAAATTCAGGAAATTGGGGGCAAGATCATAAAAAATTCAAAAATGTAACTGATTTCTGTTATCCAAGACTGAATTTTACATTGACTTTACTTTTTCATATTGCTTCGGTTGCTAGTGCATGAAATGGAGGGGGGGACTTCTGCACTATGCTTTTGATTCAGCTATCCGAAAGTACTACTCAAAATAAAAAATAAAAAATCTTTCGTACACTCACTCGTGTTCCACTGCTTTCTCCGTCTTTCATCCGAGCCGTGGTCGTGTCTGTTCGGGTTTCAGTGCAAGCCGATACGCCTGATCGAGCTCTCAGTGATAGGGTGGATCAGAGCGTGTGTCTGTTACACTTCTCTACAGTGGATAGCCGTGTCTGACAGCATGGCAGTGTGTACTGACAGATCAGTCACGTTAGAACGGGTCTAAAGTAAATTTGGCAAGAGAACAGAGCGAGAGAGAGACAGCGCAGGAGAAATGGGAGGACAAAAGGGGCATAACTGTGCACCGTTGTTCAAACAGTGTCAAACAGCTTTCTAGAGTGTCAAACAAATCTGCCTGATTAAGCCGTAAACTCTGAACGTCTTAAAATTTGCAGCATATGAGTTTAAATGGAATAATTAATCAGTTGATTTACTTTTTAGCTACAGTAATATAATCTGGTAGGAAAGCTGTTCACAATTACCGAACTACAAGTTATAAAGTAACAAAGACGAAAGTACCTGAATATCATTTTATAATAAATTTTATAAAATAAAATAAAGCTATTATCTAATTATTTTTACATCTTCATTAATTACACTTATAGTGATAGTTTGTTTTTTTAAGTCTGTCTACAATCAAAAATGATAGCGGATTAGAATAACCATAAAGAAAATAATAAAATTTGTACTGAATACGTCACAAGTTCAAAAGACACCAACTCGATATAGCTCAAAAGGCCTGCAGACGCTTCATGTGAGCCACAGCTAAAGTTTGGAATGCATTTGTGCATGAAACAAGGGTTGTGGATTTTGTTCCCAATTACTTACACTGTACATGCGTAGTGGTTAGGACTGTCACCTTGCACCTCCACGGTTCGGGTTTGATTCCCGTCTCTGTGTTCATGGAGTTTGCATGTTCTCCCCATGCTTGCTCGGTTTCCTCCCACGGTCCAAAGACCTGCAGATTAGGCTAATTGGTGTTCCCAGAATGCCTGTAGTGTGTGAATAAGCGTGTCTGTGCCCTGCAATGGATTGGCACCCTGTCCAGGCTCCTGGAATAGGCTCCAGGCCCTCCGTGCTTGTTCTGGAGTGTTACAATTAAGGACATGTGACTGGAAAATGCAGGACACAGCACACATCTTTAAGTCTTTTTAAACCAATGCTGTATATGCTATACAGTCTGTTTTATTATCCTCCTCTTCTCTGGAGTTATTATCATTATAGGACACCAGGCACAGAATCAGCTCTTTTCTACTGATCTACAGATGTCTTTATCATGCTCTGTGGATGTCTCATGCGATGATGCGTACTTAATGCATAATTCTTTTTCTCAGCATGACTCGATAGTGTAGGCAGTGTCTTCCAGGGTTATCCTGGCTGTGTTCATGCTTGACCTGTGCTTCATTACTGAAGACTTAAAGTATGCAATCAAATTTTGCTTCATTTCCATCTGCTCTAATACACACCAGACCAGAGCAGTATACTCTTGTGGAATGATTTGGTCATCAAGACATGCTTATTATATGTTAGGAGTGTGTACCCATGTATGGCTGTGTTGGCACTAGGATTGCTTTTTAGAAATAATTATTTATTTATAGTCGCATTTAGTGTCAAACGTCCACGAAACAATACTGCGATAGAGGATTTGTTCAGCGCTAAGAAGTTAAGACTTTTCTGTTGTCCTGGGATTGAACTCACAAAACGATAACTAGCTCAAAACCATAACCACTCAAACCAACAGAGAGCACAGAGACATTACCCAACAGGGGCAGCCCTACAGTAAACAGTAAAATTGCAGGTTAGATGAAAGACCTAGGAAAAATAATGGAACTTGCTAATTAAAAGGTAGGGTTTTATCCACCAGTGTGTAAACCAGCATCAAGGGTCACAGCAAGAATGCTTGCAGCTGGCAGGTGGAAATTTCCATGGTCAAAACCTAAGTAGGACAAGAACACAACCCTAAGTGAAAAAACAGGCAAAAACACTCACCAGATACGAAAAAAAAATGCAATATCTGAACAAGTAGGTGAATTTAAAAGAGTTACATTCCTGTGTGTGCCCATGACTTTGTCCGTGTGGAATTTAATCATAAGCGCTTTTTTAAAAATGTACAACGCCATCTGTCGAATTTTGGAGTGAACACAAATTTTTACTTGTTACCATGAAGTGCGCGGAGTGAAGGTGTGAGATCGCTTTCATTAAGTAGATTTCAATTGCACACTCATAAGCGTGTATTACAAAATGTACAGCGCCATCTGTTGAATTTTAAGATGAACTAAGGATTATTTTTCAAGGTCGATTGTTTTGATATACAGTTGTTTTCCATTTAAATTTCAAAGTAGCATTTCTTCTCTTCCCGTGGGCCGATTGCGATGAAACAAAGCCTATGTGTTGCCGCGAGCTCAGCCAAAGACAACTGTGAAAACCGCATTAAATTCGTTCAGTAGTTTTTACGTGATGCATGCACAAACAAACAGACAGAGACAAAATCCATCTTGATGTGTTTTATTACTCATCTTATGTCCCCTAAATATTTTTTTCGCAAATATATTCAATGCACAGACATGACAACTTTATCATTGTATTAAATACAGTAGTCAAAACAGTTCTTTTAACAGAGTACATGTTTGTCTTTAAAGTTCTAGGGATCGATCCTGAGCACATTTTTTATTATTCTACCTGCATGTGTTTACTCCAGGTTTTTTGTTTTCCACCTGCTTCTGAAAAACATGCAGGTAGGTAGTTATCTACACTAAATTGACTGTAGGGTTGAATTAATGTGAAACACTGTGTCTGATAGATCAGACTGTTAGTCTAAACAGGAGTGAATTCTTCCACTTTACGCCAGGTTTTTCTGGGATTAGCGCCAGTTCCACGGCAACACTTTCTAAGACAGAGTGTTTATTAAAGATGAATGATGATCTTCTCACTCGAGCGCCTCGTCTTGTCTCAACTCTTTCTTTGAACTGAGTCCGCTGTCACACTCTGACAGACAAACTGTCAAACGTTTGGGGAGAAAACAATATTTTTTTTGTACTTTTAACTTTAAACAGTTTTCTATATTCTTTCTTATTGATAGGCCACACATAGGCCAAGATGTGCAAAGGCATGAAGATCTTCATGGAATACAAGACATGAAGATGAATTCTTTCCTCCTGTCCTTTGTTAGCATATTGCTCTGATTTCCCTACAGTCTTTTTGTGTCTTTCCAGCTGTGCTACAGACATGCTTTCACCACCATTTAAACATATTTTTTAAAATCAGGTTGATGCCAAATATTCAGAAACATTAAAAACAAGACTCAAATGTGTCACATGATGAAATATTTGAGCACACTGAATATAGGTGCCAAGGTAGTAGAAAGGAGGAATTCTTTTGAAGCCAAATCTCGTCGACTTTCTCGTCCACTCTCGGCTCTCGCACTCTCTCTGATCTCTCAATAAAGTCTGCCATCGCAGGCTTCCATCAAAGCCGCACAGCAGGGAGCAAACATCCCATAGCCTAACCCTATGGTCCATATGTGATTGGACTCACCAGCATTGTCGTTACCCTCCAGCAGCTGTGAGAATCTCATTGCCCCATTTAGAAGCTGAAAGCTTTCCCATCTCTGATTCTTTTGAGTGCAGCCAGAACCCACGTATGGTTCAGCCATTAGTCAAACGACCCTCACTTCCCCAACCTCGTCCCTCATCTGCGCAGTCTATAATAAGAGAGGAAACTATTGTGTATCAGCTTGGCACCGTGAAGACCCAGATGAGGTCCTGTTATATCAATAGAACCACGTCGCCAAAACTCATACAACAAATCAAGGCCTCCAAGATGTAATGGTCCATTAGGAGTTGGGATTTTCTATGCATGGCAATTGACATAGGCTTGATGTGCTGACAAATGGCTCGCTTTTCAAACCTGGTTTGTTTGACCCCAACTGCAAGGACAGAGAGGAGAAGAAGAATGAAGAACAAGAGTTTCGTGTTACCATCAGCAAACTGGAATATAATCCAGACTTCCTCCTGCTCACATGGTTCCATTCCCAATGTATGATAAAGTGCTGATTGGTACATGGCGTACATTGCAACCACAAATCAAACACCACAGTATCTCAATGTTCCGCTTTCAAAAATTCCAAAACAAAATCTCTTTCATTTGTATGTCTCAACACATTAGTTTGTCCAGTGAACATTTTGAAAACCGTTTAGAGACAATCCCCGACAAAAACATTTTAAACTTTTATTCAGTGAAATGAAATTTTATTACATTTTTATTTGTATCACACTTTTAACAACAGACATTACTGCAAAGCAGCTTTATAGACATCTATGTGTGGGTTTAGTTTTACCTACAGGGACCGAGTTGAAATCAGTACAAAAGTATTATTTATGAAGGAAGATGTTAATGAGTTGTTATGCACATGCTTAAATTATTACAGATGAAAGTATTTTATATTTTATCTGTATAGAACTTTAACAGAGGACTTTGTTGCAATGCAATGCAGAAAAAAGTCGGTGTATAACTTTTTTAAATGTTCATCCCTAACATAGAAAGCAGGGATGATGGTGACAAGATGACAATGAGGGAACCCATGATTATTTGGTTGGTCAATTTTGTAGGCACCCCATTTAGATAATAGAAAGTACTTGCATATAGTTCACAACATTTAGAGTAGATCTGCTTGAGATTTTTTTTTCTTTTCAGAAAAAATCAGGGTTACAGAATGTGGATTTAATAAGGAATCGGTGTTTAAATGTTTTTGCTGTCAGGTGTAATGCATAGTGTTACGCTTAAATTTACATTTTTGTATTTGGCAGAGGCACGGTGGTGTAGTGGTTAGCACTGTTGCCTTGCACCTCCAGGGTCTGGGTTTGATTCCCGGTCAGGCTCGATTCCCGTCTCTGTGTGCATGGAGTTTGCATGTTCTACCCGTGTTTGGTGGGTTTCCTCTGGGTACTCTGGTTTCCTCCCACAGTCCAAAGACCTTCAGATTAAGCTAATTGGTGTTCTCAAATTGCCTGTAGTGTGTGTGTGTGCCCTGCGATGGATTGGCACCACTGTGTACCCCGCCTCGTGCCCTAAGTCTCCTGGGATAGGCTCCAGACCCCCTACAGAATAAAGCGGTATAGATGATTGAGTGAGTGAGTAGGTATTTGGCAGATGCTCTTGTGTAGAGTAACTTACATAATTACTTTAAAGTTTCCATCATAAGATAAATCCTTACACTGGGTTGCTAACTAGAAGCATCATCAGTTGAACACTGTTGGGAAGGATTTAATTAAATTAAATTTATTTATTTATTTATTTTTGGTTTAACTCACATACCTAAGAAACAGATAGAACTTTAGTTAGTCATCGCTTAAAGATTGCCAGTGACACGGCTTGACGGTCATCTAGGCTAAAGTTCATTCCACTACTTTGAAGGTAGGGCAGGAAACAGTCTTGATGCATGTCTTTCTTGAACACTGAGAGATAGTGGGACCATAATAAGATGTTATAGTGTGAACATTAAAATAAAAAGACAGTCATTAGTAAGAACAACTTAACGCTGTCACTAGATCTATGCCCAAAATCAGCATAACGGAGATTCATCTCTGTTTTAAGTTGAATGTATCTTAACTCTAAATTTGGCCCATATTGAGCAAAATGGTGAGACAAGTATGGAACACAAATAGCAACAAAACCATTACATACAGCACATATACAGTATATAAAAGAGACAAAATGTACTAAGTGTGCAGATTATAAATAAAGTGGGCTTTTTTTTAATGATCGCAGCAGCAGTTCACCAAAAACACCTGAGCCATATTTTCTTTTCAACCCACCTTCAACTTCTCTGTCATCTGGTCTCTTCTCTTATTCAACTCATCTCCTTCTCTTTCCTCCATCCATGGGTCAGTGAGATGCCCGGACTGGTTCATGTAGATGGGGAGGGGGGAAGTCGGATGACCAGGGGCCCCCCAAAAACACTAAGTCCATTCACCCCAGTGTTCTTTGAAGTGTTCTCGTGTGTCTGGGAGCCTGGTGGAGGAAATTGTCAGGCTAATGGAGGAAAAGCTTGCTGGGATGTTGGGGGCAATTAGATTTTTTTTTTTAATAAGCTGAACAAGCTTGTTGTCATAGTCCAGGAATGCGACCTCTTCTCACTACAACCGCGACATATACCTACGTATATACATATTCTCAGTAACTTATTATTATTATATTATATATTATATATTCAAGTGCCTTTTCTTCCCATATGGGTGTTAATGTGATTAACAAGTCTTCAACGTTCAGGACTTAATGTCCCCTCAACACCATATCCCCAAGCCCCCACCCCCCAGTGCTCTCATCCCTTGTGCAAACATACACAGATGCTCTCCCTGTGTTAATGCCTTTACCCTATGGAGACGTTAGTGCACATGGCGTAGAATGTGTAAGCAGCAGGACACAGTGAAGGAGTGTGTGTAAGTGCACCATATAAAACACCCGCACTGGGTAACAACACCTGCCATGTGCTTTTCTTTCAGGCCTTCATTCACCTTCAGGTGTTTTATTACAATTACACAAAGTACTATACAAAAAGGAGTCAAACAACTCATTACATATCGGAGCAAAAATAATGGATAAGGTAGTGTAATAACCCTGAGCTATAACATAAAACATATTGTGTTTAATGTCAAATGATAACATAATAACATCCATATTATCACAGCACTGAATATTCTCAATTCTGACTGGTCATAAGGTGTTGATTACTTTTCTATAACAGAAGCTCTGGCTGTGCTTGTAGCTATACTTTAAATGAAAGGTTAAAGCATTAATTCTAAATCATTTCATAGTGAACATGCAATAAAATATTTTCAATATGTGCTCATTTGTTGATATAATGATATTATATAAAGTTTTCTGTGAGTCCTTTTCTTAGCTTTTTTTTTTTTTTTGGAAAACATCTTCAGTGTCATCACCTAACAGTCAGCGATAAAACTGCCAGTTTCTTGGTAATATGAGATCCGACACATTTTTCATGACTCGTAGACATTGCAACATTTTGGGCTTCGTCACGTTAAACGTTCTTACATTCAGACCTGCCTCACATTTTATGCAAATTTTCCTCACAGTTTAATTCAGACAACCACACAACTATGAACTATGTGCAATAAGCAGCCATGGTATGCAAGTAGTATTTGTAGCAAGCTTTGTGCCTTTAAGTCAAGGTCCGCACTTTGGGGTGATTTTAGATGATCCCAGCAGCAACCCTAATGCTGGAATGACCAGTGTAATTTGGTTGGAATGACCTTGGGATGATGTTTCCCACTCCAAGAAAAACTCAAATCTCTCAATCTGACAACATTACTTTTACATCTTCATTTTCTACAAAATGACTGGCTGGCTCACTAAATGCATCATGTCCTCCGTCAGTATGTCATAATTGTGTTACTAGTGGTGACCAATTATAATTGATTTCCAGATCATTATTTATGAACTGAGCGCATTCAGGCATGATTCGGGCCCCTTAAATTTCAGTCAAAGTCATGGAAAAGGAGGGCTTGTTTAAAAGAGGAAAAACGAGATTGTTTAGTGCTACTAGGAGTTTCACAACAATACACCACTGCATATATACTGTTGATTTTTATGGTTTAAAATAGCAGCTTGTCCTGTAATTGTGAGATTCCTAACATAACAGGGTTTATGAACGCTGTATAATGTGCTATTCTTACCAAGCATTACTCGTTATGAACGATAATTAATTTTGGCCAGAATGTGTAAATCTGCTTAGTCTATGAACACTTTATAAGGTGATGTTATAATTAAGTGAAGTGTACTCGACTTAGTAAAGCTTTGATGTGCGGCAGCTGGGATTACCTCGTCAGCCGGTGATGAGAAAGACTGCTGTGTGCCACTCAGGAGCTAGTGCTACTGCTAATGGTCCTTCAAAAGCATTCCCGGGTCCCTTACAAACATCCCTTCTGTTCCCCCTCGAGCCTGAGACGCAGGGCCAGAAAACAGGCGTGCTTAGTGTTGTCTTCACTGGCCTTATTAGCGGCCTTATTAATGCTATACTGCAAATTTGATGCGGTGTGTCATTCACACGGGATAGATTATGCACAGCTGTGCTTTCCAGCTGGATTTATATAAGGAGAATCTTTTCTATTTTCTAGAAAATCCTAGGAGATGTTTTCGAGTTGTGTGGTGGATCCTGAACGCCATGGCATACAAGGTCAAGGGTGCAGGACGAATAAAGGAATGTGAGAACCCATGTCTTGTTAAAGTTCTTACTGTAATATAACATCAGTTATTTAATAGAGCGTTCTAGCTTCCATATGCGTTGTTATTTTTTAACCTTCATAACTTCATCACCAACATCACTTCCCTCATATAAGGCCAACTCTCTACTACATTGTGTGTATATACTTGTAAGCTTCTCATATTGTGTATTATTATTCTGCCAAATCGCTTCCTGTTTGTAGACATGGTTATGTAGTTTTATCAAGTGTTAATGAGCAGAATCTGTAAGGCGAAATTACAAAGCACACATCATTAGTTTGAATTTGGATCTGAGGATTCTGCATTTAATTTGTTTAGACAGAACGTCCTCATTAGTATGGGTGCCGTCAGGGTGGATTGTTGTTATTACTTTTCTAAGGAATCCGACTGATGGTTTTCCCAAAATTCCACTTTTTCCTCTTCAGGATTCAGGGGTCTGCTCCCTTGTTTAAACTTGAAATTGAGAAGACCGGTCAAAACATTTGGACAGTACGAGGAGTTGTTGGCCCAAAACCAAAAACCAAAAAACTGTCTGAATTTTTGAAATACACACAAGCTTAAAGCCTTGTAAACATGTGCAGTTGTCTCTCTCATGTGCAGAAAGAACTTCACATGTTTTTAAACCATTTCATATGATGTGTTTGCATTCCACGTGCCTTATTATAGAATTAATTATCGAAAAAATGACTCAACATCTTCTGAGCGGTCGCGATCAAGTGAGTGCATCTGTGCTGGGGTGTTAGAAGAAGCAGACTACAATACACACTACACTCACAGTGTTTTTCTCTCTTAATCCCTTCATTCAGTTGCAGCTCTGGTTAATTCGATGATCATTGACTTGAGGGAAAACGTTACACTTGGGCACGCTCTGGCTTTTCAATAATGGATTTTTTTCACCTCGTCTGCTTAAATGTGTCTCTTTTCCGAAAGAGCTGTCAAAAAGTTCTGCTCTCACACCCAGTGCTGAGTACATGAGTGCAACCTTTTGTACCAGATTTCTGAAAAACTCTTCCGCCCTTTTTTTCCCTTCGGATTCAGACAGGTGTTGAAAGCTTGATGATTAATGTGGATGCAGAAACTAGCATGTGGGCTTTCTTTTTTAACTTCTCTTTCTTTCTCAGACGCGCACACACACACACACACTTTACTTTGAAACACATGACACATACAGAAGAGGTGGAAGCTCAAGCAGAAGATCAAGAGAGATGAGAGCTCCAACTAAAACCTGTACTTGCCTCACTGACACATGTTGTCAGTCAATATGAGTCACCAGAACACCTTCAGTGAACTTTAGCATTGATTCCTTAAGTCTTTGGAACTGAACTGGAGGGACAATAGCCATAATTTAAAAGCCCATAGCATATCATTTAGACCATTTTCCTCCTCAACAAGTCACTGCGTACGCTGCGAACGAGGGCAAAGTCATCCATCATTAAGTGACCACACTAATATGTTTTCCCCATTATATGAAACTCATCAATCAGAAAAAACTTTGTATTGATTTGCCAGGACTGGTGGCGTCAGAGCATGCCGGCAGAAATAAATAACTGTCCCCTGCAGTGTAACAGAGCTACCAGACTTCCCTTGACTTCGTACAGCTCTACATAAACACACTCAGCCTGGGCTCTTTTGTGGCTCTCTGGTCTGTCAGGATGGTGTATGGGATTGTGAAAAGATTGAGTACACGTGATCTGGGGCTCGGTGCTTGAAGCGTATCAGATCTGATCTGTGCGTGAGTCTCGGTCAGAGTGAGGAGTGAGTAAGAGCGCATGAGCAAAAAGCATGAAAACCATGTTTGCCACCCACAAAATCGTGCTCTTAAGGCCTATTTAGGTCCCGGCTAACCATGCCTCATCAGATAAAGCATTATAAATAAGCATTTAAATATTTTTAAAACAACTTACCTATCCAAAGTACCACTGTAAAGTTTTTTTATATATATATTTTATATTTTAGCTTATAATTAAGTTTCTGTAGTATGAAGACAAAAGAAGGTAAATGTAAAAAAAGGTTTATTTTTGTTGATAAAGTTTCAAATATTTAACATTTTCTTTTGCAGTTGTATACTGATGCATTTACTATATACAATATACTGTATGTGCACAAACAAAACATACATACAAACAAACAAATTCTACTTACCAAGTTTGCTTAAAATTATTATACATTTATCATGCGTTTATTATATGTCATTTTAAAACGGTATGGATGTAAGCAGGGAATTTTTATAATCTGTGCATTCATAAGGTGACCTTGTTGATTTAGGGGTGATGTCATGGTTGTTGTAGATGTTGTTCTTGGTGTGGTGCTGTTGGTGTTGATGGTGGCATAGTGTAGCTGTTGGTGGCCTTGTTGTTGTGGTTCTTATGCTGAGTGAATTTGCATTCGTTCTCCTTCACGTGCATGATCTTCTGTGAGCATCTTCTCACATTTCCCTGGCTCTGTGTGTCTGATTAGCCCTCACTCCATGCCAGGTTTAGAATTGGAAAGAAAGCCGGCAAGCTTTGCACATCTGGAATCGTTGCATTGAGATGGTGCTGTAGAGCACGCTGGAGGAAAAGTGGAACATTTTTATTTCTTTTCTTCAACCACACACATCCTCATGCTGGAAACAAGATATCCACCCTGGCGTCCTGGTAAACACCGGTGGAGGTGTGTGTATAAGTGGAAACATGTAATGGTCCGGGTACTGGATGAGGATTTGCAAGTTCTCTGTAGTAGAAATAGATAGGATTTAGAACATTGATGTATTTGATATTGACATATATGTTTATTGACATACAGATATTTATTCTATATATATAGTATATATACAGTATATATATATGTCAAGTTCAAATACGTAAATGTTCTAAATCCTGTCTATTAATACATACTGTATGTATGTCAATAATATGCCAATGTATTACGCAATTCTGTTGTCAAGTGCTTGTTAAGTTTCTGGTTATGAAATAATGAGGACTCCCACATTAGATTTAGTCTAAATAATTCTGCACTTTTTCTTATCCCACTCAGAAAGTAGAGGATTTAGGAATGTTTCTCAGATGTGAAATCATTTCTGTTCCATCAGTTATTTTTTTTTAATCTTAGTAAATATTTTTTAAAAAGTTATTTTCACTTGGATTATTTAGCATCTAAATGTATTAATTATTTATTAATATTACCAAATTGTCAAATTGAAAGCCAAGACAGAAGCAGAAGCCAAATCATAATTTTAGAATAGACTTTGTTCAGATTTTTATGCAGAAAACAGTTCAGATTCAGTTCAGCCACAGAAAAATGCTGGAAACCACTCACTTCACTACAAAAGTGCTGAAGTTTCTTTCATTGGATAGATCATTACACTACAACTAAAATTAAACCTTCTTTTTCCCCAAATGCACATTAAATTGAAATTTTGTAAATAAAAAAAAAAAAAAAAAAGATTCTATAAATGTTGTCTATTTTAGAGCAGTGTTTGTATATCAGGTAACAAGAGTGACTTGGTTAAAATGTTTTAGCATGAGACATGAACACTAATTCAATTCCCGGAGGGCCTTTCAGCTGGCTAGTAAGTAAAAATATTGGCACTAAAATTGGAACTAAAAACTCAAAATGTAATTATACTTTATGATGAGTGGAAACACATGCACATTTGCATGCACATAAACGTGGTACATTCTTCCCTATATTATGCACATTTGCGAACATCTCTTAAGTCTCCGATGATGGTCATGGAGGCCTCGGTCTTTATCTGGTGCCTACATTTTCTAATAAAACATGACAGGCACTTGATGTTAAAATGATCAGCTTTCTGAAGTAGTCAGGTCATACAGTATTGACACAGAACAGCCTGCAGTATTACCAGGAACTGCATGAAGAACATCAGCTGGAGTGATCTCAGTCCTCATCGACCCAGCTGTGGTTTAGTAAGGAAACAAGACTCTGTCATTAGTTCTCCAGTCTGTCATCAACTGAGAACTAATGATTCTGTAGGGAAAAAAGCCTGATGTCATCATAGCTCTCTCACATGAAGGACTGCAGGTGGTTCCAGATTGGATGTGGCACTGAGTCTGAGTCCTCTGAAGTGTGTGTTTTACAGTAGGTCTCAGCAGTTTAGTTTTGGCATGGATCAACTCTGTCCTGTATGTCACAGACTGCTTTGCTGATTGCTTTGGTGGTAGAGGATTAAACCATTTCACAACACCCTGGGCTACATCGCACTACCCTGTTGTTGATTTTTGTTTCCCAAACCAAAACTACCTCAAGTGTTTTCTTATTTATAGCACATATTGTATGTGCTTGTAAATGCGAAAAGGGCTATAAGACATTTTGCCATATAAGGCTTATGAAGTCTCTCATGCCTATTTTTTTGCCTTTCCCTGCATGACTCATAGCTATATATTATTCCATTCCTGTGAGGTGTTTTACTGTCGGTTACATTGTTTCCACCATAATCTGATTACACATGCTTTGTTCTATACATTGGATTCGGTGACATGATCATACAAAGTGTTCTTCTTCAGTCGGCCTGGCTTTCCTGTTGACCTGCAAAGCATTGCAACATATTTTGGCAGTTTCTCTCATCCATCCATCCATTCATCCCTCCATCCATCCACCCAATTACTCAGCCATCCATCCATCCATCCATCCATCCATCCATCCATCCATTCAGTTTACTAAGCCATCCATCCATCCATCCATCCATCCATCCATCCATCCATCCCTCCATCCATCCACCCAATTACTCAGCCATCCATCCATCCATCCATCCATCCATCCATCCATCCATCCATTCAGTTTACTAAGCCATGAATCCATCCATCCATCCATCCATCCATCCATCCATCCATCCAGTTACTCAGCCATCCATCCATCCATCCATCCATCCATCCATCCATCCATCCATCCATCCATCCATCCATTCAGTTTACTAAGCCATGAATCCATCCATCCATCCATCCATCCATCCAGTTACTCAGCCATAAATCTATCCATCCATCCATTCATCCATACTTAGCACCCATTTATCCATCTGTCCAACCAACATCTGTTGCTCAACCATCACTACTTCGCTATCGTTTTCCCCCTAAGTACTGTGCTTATGCTGTAATTATGGATATTTCAGTAACTGTGTGTACGCTATTGATTCAACCAGGGCTGCGTTGTTACCTTCTTACTTCCATATGTCTCCTTCGAGTTTATCTGTCAGTGATTTCTCTTCTAAGAGAAATCCAAGCAGAAGCAACCCTAGAGAGATCAACTTCACAACAGTTGACCTGATCACTGCTCCCAGCTCAGTGGCATGATGTCAGTCCTAGCTGATCATATCCATGTGTGCTTTTATGTACATGAAGTAATAAAAAAAACAACGGAAAATAGTTGATAGTGTCTGAAGTGTCCGAAAGAGAGATAGCATATGGATGGAATTTGGTTTTGTCAGTATTGTCCTTATCTATTTTTCCCCTTGTCTCTCAGGTTTGATGGCTTTCTAAGAACATGATTCTTACTCAGATTCCTCTGCCTCCGTACAGTAGGTATTAATGGGGAATAACAACCACAGGACTTTTTGATAGAGAGAATATGATCAAAATGTAAGGAATGAAACATCTACAGTAATCATCAAAAATTGTTTCCCTTATGGCTTATATTATAGCATTCAAAGACAGTTGTTTCCTGATGTTGGAGACGCATTCCAAATAGCCTAAAATAAATGTCTAATTCCAGAACATTTCACAATTGTTACGTGATGCGGCTCTCCGTTGAGCTGTTTTACTGTTTAGCCCTTTAGGGCAGGGCTTCAGAGGGGGTCAATGAAATAGGAGTATGTGAGAGTGCTTATGATCAGAGGTGGGTAGAGTAGCCAAAAAATTTACTCAAGTAAGTGTAGCTGTACTTCAAAATAATATTACTTAAGTAGAAGTAAAAAGTAGTCATCCAAAAGTTAAAGTAACCTTATATGTACAATTAAAGTTAACATATAAGCACACAAACATGTTCTATATTCACTGCAAAATTGTACGCTAACCGCAAGATCCCACCAGTAGCAGCATGGATTTATGTGCGTTCCGCAAAATTAGAGCAAGGACCAGAAATTTTTTGTTTGCACATGCGCAGGAAGAGTATGTAGGACGGATTCACAGGTAGGATGAATTTATGAAACACCAGCTAAAGACCTGATTGGTCAAACAGAATCATAGGATTATTGTTGCTGCGTCTGATTGGTGAAACAGTCAGACGGTCGATCTACCGGCGGCATGTGTAAAATAACCGTTTAGAAAAGAGTGTAGCCGAATATAGTGGAGTAAGAGTAGCGTTTCTTCTTTACAAATCTAACGTGAAAGTAAAGAGTACGGTGCAGTTTCTTTTTTTCTTTCTTTCTGTCTTTTTCTCTTTATTCCTTTCTTTGGTTCTTTGGCCCTGATACCTTACCGGTGCTACCTAAATGATCGCACGAAGTGCGGAGGTACAGTATCAGGACCCTTAAATAAACACGTCGCCAGGTGAGGCTCGTTCAGGCTGACTGCCTGGCAACCGCGTGTTTACCTGGCCGTGCCATAATGTTTTATAATATTTACTAAATTAATTAGTCATTTTTTAAATAACTATATACAGTCAACGTTTAGGATAATGGACAAAAGACAGCTGTTCTTTTAAGTAAATCTTTCTAAACTGTTTTCTCACAAGAAAAGCTAAATGGAAAAAAAATGCTTTTTGCAAAAGAGTGCAAACACATTTGTTAGGTTTAAAGCAATCAGATTTCTTATTTCCAACGTGTCTCTCAATATCTGTGTTGATAAAACATTAAAAAGCAATAAAAACCTGCCAGGAATGGAAAAGGCTGGGTGTTGTTGTTTTGTAATTACAGTAGGGCTTACCAAATATTAGTAAAGAGCTGCCAATAATTTTGAATTTATGAATTCCCAAAATGTTTAAGCTCAAAATATAATTTTAGCAGTTTAAATCCATGGTTAAGCAATCCTGTGTTTCTTTGTTTCTGCGTCTGTATTTCCTTTTTGTTCTTTCTAATCCTTGCTGACCATTTTTCTCTGTTTTCCTTCTTGATCCCCACAGAGCATTCTCAAATACAGACAGTGTCCAGTGTCTGGACCAAACAAAACACGGCCAGTCCAATTACAATGAAATTGAATCCCCTTGGTCTATCTCTGTGCTCTCTTGCTATATAAAGAGACCTGGCATGTTACAAATTGTTACCATTTTCTTCAGATGTTCTCTTTCAGAAGCCAACGTGGCAGACCACCCTCTAAAGTCGGGATTAACTTTAATCCTAGGCTTCATACACAATTCTATCAGATCACACGCTTGTGCAGGTTTTTTATTTTATTTTTATCTAATCCTATTTTCTAAAGGATTACATGGGATGCACTTTGTGAGGGCACTTGACTCTGTGACCAACCTGTCAGCTGTGCACCTGCTCCAATCAGCTAGTGCAATTTCCCCAGTGCTAATCTTGATGTTGGATGCCACTTGCTTATCTATAGTTTAATCTTTGATGGTCTAAAGAAAAATATGACTTTTCTACGCTCACATGGCAGTTCAACAAAAGTAAAAATCACGTACAAGGAAAAATGATAAGAATAAAACTCAAATAACAGATATTCAGCTGCAAGCATTACATGGCAGTTTCAAGCACCCAGAGTGTACCAACGTCTCTTTTAGAACCCGCATGGTAACATTTCTTAGCTACTGCTGTAATTGTTTTCAACTAACTTTCTCTACTCATGTCTGGAACATTATTTCAATAAATTGGACTTAGAGATGAGATTTAGTGATGGATGGTAAATCATTTGCTGATATACAGAGGACCTGATCCTACTTAATACTTGGTCTGCTTTGGGGAACAACACTTTGTAATATTTGGTGCATTGATTTTATTTCTTTCATCTTGCAGCAGCCAGGTCTTTGTCCTTCGAACAAGCTTATTACAACCCAGACAGGCTTTTCTCTGAGAGCGCTTTTGAAGGATGAACTCTGATTGATAAAGGCCGGCTGGAGGGCTGGTGAAGAATGCTGAGATTTTTACTCAGGCTGCTCCTGAAGTAGGGGCCACTGTGGCAACTGATCTAATGGGTGGGAGGGTCATCCAGGTGGCTCTATTGGCATGGTTTAGACTCACGCTTTGATCATTAGAGATTACAGTAATTGACTGTAATAGACATGAGCGGCCTCAGTGTGCACACACATATGAACAAACACAGGAAATCTTTTTATGTGACTTATCTATAGTTATATACTTGCTATCTAATTTGACATTTGTAAAGAAAGATTTAATAAATATAATACTAACATAAATATGTTAATAATATTCTCATAGTAATATGATAATATTATTATTAATAATAATAATAATATAATATACACTCCCACACACATATACAATATATATATATATATTTGTATATATATTAATTGATACATATTGCCCAAATTAATTAATGTATACAAATATATCTTCGATCTACTTTTATATCTATGAGTTATACATTTATTTAATTCAGTGTTTTTAAAGGACACAGTTCATTTGGAGAATGTTATATGTAAAAAATAAATATGAATGCATTACAAAGGTTTTGTTCTTATTTCACATACTCAATGAATTATATCGTTGTATGCATGTGCATTTAATATTATAAGCTCATAGAGAATAATATTTTATACATAATACTATGTTTTGATATTATGATTATATAATTATGTTACCATTTTCCCCTTAAATTCTGCACCTTTTTTTTTTTCAATAAAAAACCTTTCCAAATTATGAATTCAGAGATGACACTTGGTGAGAAGGAGGAAGAAAAATGATTCATGTCTAAATGTCCTGTAATTACAAACGTTTTTCTTTAGCATGATGGTGTGAGGTTTCTGGGCGAGTGCGCAGAATAAAAGCGCCGATCGGTTTCCGCCGCCCGAGCACGCTGATTTATGCAGCTCTGTGCTGATTCAAAAAGTCCGCCCGTGTTTGCACGGATACACTGACCACAGGTATGAACAAGAAAATCCCTGTTAAGTTGTCTTGTGGCACTTTGTTGAGAGCAGCGGCGGCCCGATGGGGAATGTGACGCGGCTGTATGAAGCCTCTGTGTAAAGCGCAGTGGATGAAGGCAGGGCGGGTAGTGGGGGTAAGAGGGAGATCGGTTCTCAATAGGAGAGCCAGACCTGATGGCTCCCGCTGGGGCCTGCGGAGGTCACTTCGGCCTCCTTGATACTCTTCAGTTAGTTTGACCCTTGACCCCAAACGGCTGGCAAACCTGTAGTAGGCCAGGCAGTGGTGTTCACCTGCTTTGATTTAGTACAGAGGAAGAGAGAAGAGAAAAGCTTAGAGTGGGGAAAAACTCATGGAGAAATCAACCACACTGGGTTTACTTCATCTAAGTTGGCTGTGTTTTGTTGTCCCCCAGTGCTTAAAGTGCATTTCTCACCATGCGCTTCTGTTTCCCATGCAGGACTGTGGCCTGGTGGTCAGACCTGATCAACCCTGTGGCATAGAGCCTGTTTCTGATCTCAAATCATCTCAGCCTTGTTCTTCAGGCGATGCACCCGGTGAGTTGAGGGAGCTTTCTGTGACACAGTAGTACACTCTAATACACGACTCCCTCTGGAAGATGTTGATCTATTGCTCTAACATAGCGACGCACTCATCTATAACTCAAACATGGATAAAACAGGTGGTGCAAATGCTTTCCTAGAGATTTGATCTTGATATATTTCCTCTCTGCAAAATTCTTTGTGAATTTGACCCTGGAGCAGTGTTTTGGAAATTAATTAGTAGTAGTTTGCACAGTCTGTATCTACGCTAGGCAAATGCTTAATATAATTATAGTCTATAATGCTTATACAAATGTATACAATGTATAGGATTCTTACTATTATATAATAGTTTATAATCACACTTAAGCTACAATTAATAATAAAAATAAAGAAATAAAATAAGTAAATAAAAAGCAGTTGAATGAACAGATCACCCCATTGGGTGACAAAGCAGAAGGCAGTTGCCACTTCATAGGAGCACAAAGTCTTTTTCATGATAGGAAATGTACATCTTTACCTCTGACACTGGAGCTTCCTTCCAACAATTATTAAATAAAATGTATAGTAAATAAAACTTATATAAAACTTCACGTCATTGTGAATAAAGCTGTTATTTAAATTATGGTCTGCAAATACTGCTCGTCAACACCTTCTGACCAATTAGATCCTGAATAATTATTTAAAATAAATTGCACAGACTTTGCTTATGATATCACAAGTGACTGATTTGAATGACTGATTTGGTTAGATTTTGAGTTAATAAGTAGTCGACGTACATTATCGAATATTTTTTATATCAAAAAGTTATCAGCACATGATTTCTTTCTTCTTCTTTTTTTTTAATGCTGGGCTTAATACTTAGACCTAAACCATTAACATCCTGATTCTCTTTTGTTAGAGATAAACCTCCTTCCCATCATGCCCTTGTCTAGTCATTAAAATTAATCCAGATTTTTCCTTATTGACTTGAGATTTATAACCCCTTTTCTATGCCAGATAAATCAAATATCCTACAGTAGATCTCTTATTTGAAAAATGACCTTGCACTTCAAAGAGCAGATGTTTTATTCGTCGCAAAGCTTATGACTTTATGACTAAACCATTGCTTATGGACCAGAACTCGAGTTTATAATGATTTAATTAATTTATCCACATGTCGATGACTAATCATGACCAGCTGCATGACTGAATGAGCTGTAGTTTAAATGGAGATCTGCTGAAAAGCATCAGATTGTGAAAATCTAAACATGGTTGTGTACAGGGCGCTGGGTGGTGCCATGCCTAAGCTGTTCAGACAACAGGACGTGTGATTGGCGGGAAGTTGCCTGGCAACCAGACAGCTGTTACCACCCTGTATTGGAGCAGCCACAACTACAGCGATGCATGATGGACAAAAAGGTAAAATGATAAGTTCTCTTACCTTAAATGAAATCCTCTTAGCTGAAATTAGTGATAACAATTCAATACACAGCTCACATGATATAAAATCATAGCTAATACTGTACATGATTTTATTACAAATAGTAGTAGTAGTAATAATTAAGGAATCATTTAATTTAAGTGCAGTTCTGTAAGGATGCTTACACATTTGTGCAAATATATTTTTCTATAGTAACAATTTCAGTTAAAGCAAAACTATTGAAACATAAACAATATCAACATTTTAATTATCATATTATATAATATAAAATATTATTTTTCATAATACATTTTAACAATTCATTTTGGCACAATGTATAATAAAACAATTTAGCAAAGAAATATTTTAACTTTTTTGTCAAACCTTTTTTCCCCCCTTAAGAAGCAGGAAGTATTAAAACTGATAGATAATATTTTGTTTATTGTTTCTTCAAGTCACAAGAGTATAAAAAAGCACAAATGCAAAAATATTATGTTTAAATTGTTTTGGTAATTTTTGTATGAATTTGCAAAATGCTGTAAGTCCACCTCCCACAATTTCCCACACTGCAGTGTTTTAGGTAATGTAAAAATGCAATTTTGTTTCAATAATATGCCAGTTAAGATTATATACAGTATGATATCAGAAGATTATATAAGTATATCAACTTGTGCAGTGATTGTGATTTTGTACTGAGTCGCTGGATGCAACTTGGAGTAAGAAAAGTGTTGCTGAGCATGTTTTTGATACATTGTAAACAATGCAAAAAATCTGTTTACAAGGCATCATCAGAACAGGCATTATCCCCATTGTTAACATTAGCAAACCTACCACTTGGTACTTGATCACAGCATATTATCACAGAAATCAAGTGTTAAGGTCATTTTTCTTAGCTTGAGCTTTTCCCAATAGTACATTTGAAAGAGTTTAGTTCATTTAGTTCAAGCCGGTAGTTTCACCTACCTAAGTGATAAGATTGACGTTTTATGGATTCCTTGTGGTTGGCTGTGTAATGTAGTTGTTCATTGTCTCATTTTGCCAAAAATGTGTAATTTTAATACTTTTAAAAGAAGTATCACCCTTTCAAGTTTTTGACATTTTGTTAGGTTTTACATTAAAATGGATTCTAATACTTTTCTTCTCGATTCTACACAAAATAACCCACAAAGACAAAGTAAAAACAGGTGAAATGTCTAGTCAGTATTCAGACCCATCACTTAGTACTTGGTTAATGCATTGTTGGCAACCTCAGTGCTTTTACACATTAGTTTGGCTTCCATTCTTCTTGGCAGAATTGTTCAAACTCAACCAGATTGGATAGGCATTCCAGAGATCCTGTATTGGGTTCAGGTCCATACTCTGGTTCATACCACTCCAGAACTTTCACAGAGTTGTTTTGTTGCCACTCTTGTAAAACATTGCCCCAGCCAGAGATCCTGAGCACTCTGTAAATGGTTTTCACTCAGGCTAGTTCTTTGTTTCTGCATCAATTTTATCTTCTGTTCTGACTCAGTCCAAGTAACAGAAGAACCGTCCCACAGCATGATGCTGCAATTAGTGTGTTTGACTGTATGGATGGTTTTAATAAGGTGACTGTAGTGGCTGATTTCCAAATTCCAAATAGTTCAATCTTTGTGTCATTAGACCAGAGAGTTTTGTTTCTCATGGTCTGAGAGTCCTTCAGGGGATTTTTGGTCTGCCTTTGGTGCCTTCATTTAATGAGGAATGGCTTCTGTCTGGCCACGGTACCATGGAAGTTACTGGTGGACTGCCGCAGTGATGGCTGTCCTTATATAAGTCTCTCCTCTCTCCACAAGGGCAACTCTAATTTATAGTGACCCTTGGGTTCTTTGTTAATTGTCTGCCCAAGGCCATGTATCATTGAGTGCTCAGTTTGATTTGACATCAAATCACTTAACTTATAAAATTATTCCTATGAAAAAGAGTTGAATAACTTCAAAAAGATACGGTAATTGTTACATTGACAAAGGTAAATTGACAAGGCAAAATGTTCTCTTAGAATTTTTTGTTGTTGTTGTTTTTAATGATCAATGTATAGAATAAATCTTCAATGTAAATTTTTCAACAAAGGAAAGTCATCAGAAAAGAGGACACAGATTTATTTCTAACATGACAACTTGCATTATATGTCTTATTCAATTAAAGAGAAACAAAGAAGAAACAAATGTTTATAGGTGCTTGTATATAAATTATATCATAAACTAACATGTTCTGTTGGCGTTACCCAATATTAAATTTTGTTATTAAGGAGCAAAATTAATATCTTGCAAATAAAACCTTTTCAAATATAACACTTTCGCACATGCTGATATTGAAATAATAAAAATAATAAAATCAGCTTTGCTGTGGTAATAGTAGTTTTGCTTCATCACATTATTCCATTATTGATTCTTTTTTTTATGAACACACACCATTACATTACTCAATACACTACTGTACTGAATTCCTTGGATAAATATTACATCTTAATTGAAAAATCTCATTGTCATTCACTGAAAAAGAAAACAGTATGGATACTCAAATAGATTTCATATTTATATGTGAGTTTCTTAGCTTTAAAGTGTTTATATTTGGAGTCAAATCCATTTCCAAATGGATTAGTAGGTATTAAACTAAACTCTTCACTAAATTAAATGGATGGTTTAAATGTCTTAAAACCAACAGTTGTACACAAACAATAGGTCTTGATTTCTATACATTTTCCAGCTCTGCACACCGACCGTAAAGTGAAGATTGTCACCCTAGAACATGAGTACAATGTAAGTGAGAGAAGAAGCCTTTATTTTTCACATATAGATTACAAGGCAGAGAAATTCTTTCTTCACATATCCCAGCTTGTTAGGAACCTGAGGTCAGAGCGCGGGGTCAGCCATGGCAGAGCGCCCCGGGAGCAAACAGAGTTAAGAGCCTTGCTCAAGGTCCCAACAATGAACTGCTGACCTTCTGATCAGTAATCCACAGGCTTTCCCCACTGAGCTGCCATTGGTCCCTAATTCCAGGGAAAGAAATGTTATGCTAAATACACAGTAACTTTGAAAGATACCAACACGATTTAGCGCAGCAGGGCTGCAGAAGCTGCATATGAGATTTAGAGGAACTTTGGAATGCATTTTTGCATGGAACGAGGGTTGTTCACTAACAGATGACAAACTTTGCTTTATACAGAGCACCTATAACAATGTCTGGAAGCAAGTATGAGGCTCATGAGAAGGATAGAGGGGTCTCTCTCTTCTCCTCTTTCCTTCTTTACTTATGGCAGAAGTTATAGTTGCTTTATTTTAAATGCTGATGTCGGACAAGTTAATCTCCTTTTCATGTTATTTATATGTGGACATAAAAAAGAAACTTTTCCCCATATCCATCTTTTAAGAGTTCCCGTAAATAACTACATTAAAAGCAGGTTCAGACTCTGATCCAAAGCCTGTATCCTTATTCTCTACATGCACATGACAGGCCCCCTGCACATCCTGATTTAAGGGTGAGAAGATCAGCTGTGACACACACATCCTTGGTTAATGAGCTCCTAGGGTCTTGGAGGTGAATAGTCCACAGAATGGTGGAGGGTCATTGGGGCTAGGATTTCTTTAAAAGAAAAGATGAGCTGAGAAAGATAAGTAATTAAATTCTGGCAAGAAGTTGGGTTTTCTGGTTAAATAGCACACTTTAAATACTCTTTTAATACACTTTATAAACATAAATATATTTAATAAAAATGGAGCGGGAGCATGCATATTTTTAGTATTTTAAATAAATATGTGAGCAAATAAAAAAAAACATACATACATAAAGTATATATAATTCATCAGTGATATTTGGGTATCTTTAACTTATTAATGTTTATGTATATACTGTATGTATAAATTAAGGTATTTGGGAAGGGTGTTATCTTCATGTCTGAAACGCTGGCCGCCCAGGAAGTCCTGTAATAGACCAAACATGTGGAAATATCTTGGAGTGAGGTCAGGGAAGAATGAGGTTGTGCATTTTCCTGCAACAAAACAGAATGCCTTTGGTGATCAAACCAGGCTGTTTTTTTTTTTTTTCCCTGAGAGCGTTCGACTCGAGGAATCACAGGAACGACTTCATTCATCTGAACTAAGATCTAATCACCATTTAGGATCAGAGCTCAAATTTATGGGAAATGAAGTTGATTTTACAATAAAACATATTCTTTTAAAAAATCTTTATATTTATCATGTATTTAATAACAATGTAAAATATAATAATAATAATAATAATAATAATAATAATAATAATAATAATAATAATAATTATTATTATTATTATTATTATTATTATTATTATTATTATTATGTAATATAGAAAGTACCTATGGATCTATAAATGGTATGTACTAAATGGTCTGTGTTCAAATGTGAAAATTAATAAATTAAAAAAATTATGATAATAAAAATGAAAAAGGAATTTCATGACTCGAAGCTGTAGCTTGTCTGAAGAAACACTGTTTGTAATGAGTAACAGTTGTTTGTGTGAGACAGCGGCTTTATTAGTTGCTGAATCTGTGCATTGTTTGAGTGTTTGTAGTGTGTGTTGTATGACCATGACCATGGATACAACACATTAGACAAATATTCTCTGGCCTTCATCTCACACACACGTGTATCTTTTCTGATTAATGCTGGCATCAGTCATTCGGACTTCTCCACCACGGACATGTGAACTGCCGCCGAGAGGCTGTGATCTCCACCAGCTCGTGGAAAACCCTTACAATACCACACTTGTTTACGCGCTCCCTCCTTCTCTTTTTCCTTTCGTTTAGCCCTCATTTCCTTTATCCATGGCAGTAGGCTGAGAGAGGGAGGATGCCCGGGAAGAGAGGGGGGGAGAAGTGGCAGAAGTGTCTGTCGGCATGAATTTCTCAGTTTGATCGGGATTGTTTGTCTCTGATGCTATGGTGAGAGAGAGTGTGTGTGTGTGTGTGTGTGTGTGTGTATGTGTGTGTGTTGACTTTGTTCTGGCACACACTGTCCCTACCGAGCTGACTTGAATGTAGCTGTGTGAACATCCATCACACAATCATGATGCACGTCTGTCTCACAAGTCAACTCCACATATTTGTACCATTTTCCGATTTTTAAAAAAATACTGAATTGGACGAAGGCCAGCATTAATAATTAATACATGTAGTGGAAAGCCTACCCAGAATGGTCAAAGCACAATATTGGTTGTGATTAAATATTTTTTTATGTGTGTTCCAAAAAAGCTACTTCTGAATTTTATGCACAATGGAAGTGACCAAGCTTCCTTCCCTAAAAAGTTCAAGTTGCTAACGTCAGCCATTTTACAGAGGTGTCTCAAAAAAATACATTTTTCAGCATTATACTATCATGCTTCAAACAATAATCATTTAAAATGCAAATTGTTCATATTTCTTATTTTAGTATAGTATTGATACTGAATTTGGTGTAACCTTGTAGAAGCATATGAACTTTAAAAAGTGCAAATTAAGGATTTTCCCCCCAAATTACTAACAGTGGTTTTGTTTAAATGCTCCAAATTAGACACACATCTTATGTTATGTGGCCATAAAACATAGAACGCTATAGTTTATTCAGTTAACATTGCTTTTTTAATCTGCCCAATAATTATCATCAACACATTTGCATGAACATTCCAGGGCTACCTCAGCACCGTGCATGAGAAATATTTTTGGTAAATGTTTTTTTTTATTGGATAAAAATATAAATGTATATGCATATTTACAAAAACGAAGAATGGTTTGGGAGATAAAAAGCATTAAGTATTATGAAAAATGATGTTATATGATCCAATCTGATCTTTATCTCCTGTAGGTGAGACACATTTTAGATACCATGTTTTGACCGATACCTTTGGAATAGGATGTTCCTTTGTACTGTATTGTTATTGAACATTACATATTCTAAATGTGTATTTAAGGAAGTGTTCAAATGTTTTTAGACGTCCATTTAAGCAGGTTTTCTATTTTTGACCTTTTACATGTGAACATGTAAAATATTCTGCTGAAAATCACTTGTTTAATCCTACTCCATTAATGTGGCAGCAAATAAAGTAGCAAAAACTGATTTATTCATTTAATTTACATTTATTTATTTATAAATTTTTTCATTACTTTTATCATTTGTTTTATACATTTTTTTCATTAAATTTATTCATTTATTTTATTATTCATTCATTATTCAGAATAAATATAAATAATAAAAAATATTGCTCGTTCTGTTCCCTGTTTTGTGCTTGTGTGATTGTCTGACACCTGTTCTCCTTCAGGTCCTGTTCATCGGCGATTCTACTAACCGGGGGATGATGTTCTACCTGATGGAGCGAGTAAACACTACACTAGAGGATTGGGACAAGGCTCATGACACCATCATCTACCACAACCTGAACCAGGGCAGGACGCTCATCAGCTACTCGTACTACCCCCAGTTCTGGCTACACAAGAACCAGAGACCCACTTTTCAGCAAGCGCTGGAGCAGCTCATAGAAAGGTGTGTGAATGTGAAAAAAATAACTTTACATTAAGTAATATCTTACATAAGTAGTGAAAGATAAAACCTTGGATCAAAAAATGAAGGAGCATGTTATATTCTTTTCGCTGTTACCAGCCCCAGAGGGTTAACCTAAATTGGAATGTGCGTAACACTGGATTCCTAAAGCACATTCGATTTTTGCTGACTACATCTTTCCAAAGCACTTTCCCTTAAACTTGCGTGAGTTCACAGATGCCCTTGATTGGATAGTGTCACTATGATTGAGGCAGGAGTGTGAGTGTGCCATCCCTATGGATGGTTGTAGCATAACCTGGGAATCGAACTCAGGAGCACTTTACTTTTTTTTTTTGAAGGTAAATAAATAAAAGTTCTTTTTGTTTTATTTGGACTTAAAGGACAAATTATTGTGAGGCGGTACAGTGGCTTAGTGGTTAGCACCTCCTTGGTCCAGGTTCGATATCTCCATGTCTCGGGTCTGTGTGCGCGTTTGCTCCGTGCTTGGTGGGTTTCATCAGGGTACTCCGGTTTCCTCTCACAGTTCGAAGGCATGCAGATTAGGTTAATTGGTGTTCCGAAATTGCCTGTAGTGTGTGTGTGTGTGTGTGTGTGTGTGTGAGTGTGTATTGGTGTGCCCAGCGGTGTACTCCGCCTCATGCCTCAAGACTCCTGGGTCAGACAATGAGTGAGTGAGCTTCTTTTTCGTCAATTTGGAGTGTGTAAAAAATGACTGCTGCTGAATTCTTCTAGCTACAAATGTGGGAAGTAAGGAGGAGAAGGATATGCAGCACAGATGCTGTGAGTGAGTGAGTGAGTGAGTGAGTGAGTGAGTGAGTGATTTTGTGTGCATTAGGAACTGAGCAGGGGAACATGTTTGCTTTTGCAGTTAGGATGTGGTGGAAAAGATTAGTTTGGACTCCAGAAACAGGAAGAATTTCATAAAATACCTACTACATATCAGTTTGTACCAGTATTGGTAATCAGTGTGTTTTTATACCTCTGGAGCTCGTAAGGTTTTATTGCAGTTTAATAAGCACCACTACCATGAAAAAAAAAGACAGGATAATAATTAAGTTAAACATATTAAAGATGAATTCTACCATGGAGTGGATGAAATGAGTTTTTTTTTTTTTAAAAGGCAGCTACACTTGGATATAAAGTTTGATGTTAGAGACAGCTATACATTGTGTGCGCCGCATCTTTATGGCCTTTTAAGATCCATACTGTTTCCAATAAAACAAAATTCCACAAAAAGTCTTTGTTCTATTTTGTAGACACACACAATTAATTGTTAATACATTGTGTGTGTGCCCGCTCCAGCTTGCACGCACTTCCTCATGAAAATTGACGAGTAGATTATTACTGTTCACAGATGTGACTTTAAACTTTAAACTTTGGCGCTGTTGACTGTCATCATCGGCAGGTCACGACCTCTAGAAAACTCCCCTCAGACAGTGCTGGTTGCTGGAGGGGTCCAGTGGCTCAATCTGGATCATCTGAGGACCATGCAGCAGGTTCTTGAGAGGTAACACACACACACATATACACACGCGCACACATGCGCTTGACTGTGTAGCTACAACTGGATTTGTGGAGAAGTAATAGAATGACATTTAAAATATTATTCAGATACCATTCCTTATAGCAGCTCTCTAAATCCTAAAGCTAGACTCTGTTTTAATGAAAACGTTATAAAATATCCCCTTACACTGTCTGCTGAGTGAAAAGTGTATTTAAATATTAAAGCTGTCTTCTTTTAGTTTTAATGTAACTGATTTAAGTCTCTTTACAGAGAGAATTTGCAGAACATCTTGGTGGTGGTGAAGTCTTTAGGGATGGGGTTTCATCTGCCAGTGGACGGCATTCGCTCGCTCTCTCTGGTGAGTACTGAAGAAGCCTTTTTTGTTTCTTCTTCCAATAATGCAGGAAAAGTGGTTTCACATATGTTCATAACTAGTTTAATCGTATGTCATATGCAGTTAGCAGTTTAAGAGTTCTTAGTTCTATAAAGAGTTTGTGCAGAGTTCTACATAGATACTATAAGTGGTTCCCACATCAAAACGAACTGAAGAAATGTGCTTTAAGTGCTCTAGCTGCAAGCATTTTCGTAGGACTGCCTTTACTGTGTCCGTCCATTGATTTTATAGTAGTACAATTTTATCTTATGCATCAGGCTTAATGTTTGTTATAAGCAGTTAAAATAGATGTTTCATAATACTGATATAAAAGCTTCAGACATCCCATCTTTCTCAGAAGTTCTGGGAGAATACCGCATATTGATGAAATTCTGGAAATCAAACATTTCCTGAAGGAAAGGAAACTCAACAGGCACAAATGTATGCCGGCAACACAGCATAGGTGAATGACTATTGAAAAAAAAAAATATATATATATATATATATATATATAAAATAATATATATATATATAATTTATATATATATATGTGTGTGTGTGTGTGTGTGTGTGTGTGTGCTTATATAGCAGCCTTGCAAGCTTCAGACTTTAAACTGTGTCTTTTGGTTTTTGTATATTTCAGGTAGAACAAAGATTATCATTACGTTTATAATGTGTTCATTTTTGGCCATACTGGAATATGGAAATGACGTCGCAAAAATGTAGAACTCTTAAAATCAGGACATTATTATTAATATCATTTCTCGGGTCATAGAAATAACAGAAAACCACCATAAAAACACATGATCATGTGTACTGTATCTGTGCTGTTTCTTTACCTACAGTATGTGACAATTTATTTATTTATTTATTTTTGCTCGGTCATGTTTGGGTAGATGAACTGAACCTTAGTTCATTTTAACCATCATAATGCCAGTTTAGTGCTGAAAAAAGGATATGTCTCCCTATACTGTACAACCCTGAGCTCTATATTTTAATAAAAGAGCAAAACAGAGGAACATTAAAATCTCTCTCTCTCCTTCAGTCCAGCTGTGCGACCTGCAGCACCATGTCAGAGTTTGTCATAAAAATACAAATACAAAATTGCACTTCAACCCAAAGAACAGAAAAGTGTTCGTCTGCCTTTAAATACAGTGACAATAATGACAAATATAGTTGCTCACTACAGCTTAATGGAGTTTATCCGTGACATTCATTCATTAATGCACACTAAAGACACTTGATCTAGCTGTCTTGGTGCTACTGTGGGTACTGGTGTCCAGGATGGATCTCCCTGAAATCAGGTTTTTCAGGATGGGATGTCTGAAACTAAACTAAACCTGCACTTAAGTAATCATTTCGTTCTGTTGTAACACAACCCGTTTTATTTGCCAGGTTTTGTAGCTCTATTAAACCTTACTTTCTGTCTGCTTCTTCCAGAATGGAGTGCAGGACCTCTACAGTGTGAACAAGAACATTCTGGAAAGTGCGAAACGTCTGAGGTATGAGGTGATCGACACATTCGGCATCACCATGGGCCGCTATAAGGAGTTTCTGCAGGGCCGCTGTGCCTGCCATTTCCATGAGGTAAACCTGCAATCATCCACTCTCGTGCCTTAACCATGAAAAAATTGCTGTATTTTATACGGATCACGTGGATGTTCCGGAACAAATAGAGATTCAGTGTTGTTAAGATCAGCAAACCAAAATCGGGCACACCAAAATTATTTTAATGATGTTTGTATTATTTGATCGGCGGAAATGCCTCACACAGATAAAACCAAAGAGTTACCAAATTAAACTGCTTCTTCTGAGTATAGCAATACTGTATTGCTATCGTATTACTATGGTTATTGAATTAATCTCTTCTAGCAGGGTGTGAAATACAAGGAGCCAAAGTACACAGAGGTGGCCTGTGTGCTAATGCCCTGGATTTGTTTCTGTAATTATAGAATTAAGGGCTGCCTTTACCACCCAGAAAGTACATGAGCTGACTCACCATCTTTTAGTGTAAACCTAATTTTCCTGGAACATAAGACAAGGCACTACTCCAGTCCCCACCGTGTGTGTGTGTGTGTGTAAGAGAGAGGGAGAGAGAAAAAAAAGTCCCAGTTCTTCATATTACCCAGTTCATCCGCTTCCATTCATATAACAAGTCCTTCAAGAAACCCAGTGCAATAAATCCAGCTTTAAAGTGCACTCATGCTGCTTTTTACTCCACTATAAATTGGCCGTCGGAACGTTTAATAAGATTTTATTAGCCTGTAAAAAACAGGTTGAGTGCATACGAATGAGGAAATGTGTGTGAAGTGGTTGGTTTTCGGTTCCATATGGGTCTTAAGAAAATGGCTGACTGATTAATTCACTCAGTAATACACCGCAAGACACCAGACTTTAACCTGCACCGAGACTGCTATGCTTTTTATGTACATTAGAACTGGACATTTCAGTTAGTTTAAATTCCACTGCTTGAATTAAAGAGGATTTTCCCTAAAACATTGAGGCAAAACACAACTTTTTTCCCCCTTGTAAGCAATCAGGCCATTATTTGCCAGGTTATATGGTGTCCTTAGTGTTTATTGACTGTAAATATTTGTCCAAGCCAATCAGTTTGCACTCTACAGCGTCCTTAAATGAGGCTTCTTCCACGTCAGCTGTAACAGCCTTTTAACATTTAGCTGTCAATATACATTATAATGCAACAAATTTTGAGACCAAATAGAAAAACACATAGTCTATGATAAGGTATTATTAGTAAAATATATAACATATAAAATATAATGCATCAGTGCTTCAATATTATTCAATATTCTCCAATATCTTGCTTGAGTTGAATCCAACTCTGATTAGTCAAAAGGCTGTGATTTATTTTTGATAACAGCAGTTTTGCCAGGTACTCCTTGTTTCTATCAATGTGCTCCTTCTTATATGTTATTATACAATTTTTTTTGTATAGACGCTCCACACAGCAGATAAAAGAAGCCGTTGTCCTTGTTGATATTGTGATGTTTTCTAATAAAAATTGTTTAGTTTGAATTTTTGGTCTCCGGTGTCACCCATATGAAGACTTCAAGAAATGGACTTTATCTCAAAGAAGTGTCTTGAGGACTCAATAAAATGTGTAGAACATCCTCCTCCATACCACAATATGCATGTTTGTCTTATCACCTTAAATAGAACTAGAAAAAGGAAAGGCAATGTTGGAAGAAACAGCGGTTTGAAGCTGTTTAATATGAGATACTTGTTTCTCAGAGTTTTTAAGTTACTGCGCTTTAGATCACACCCACTTAATTCAAGTCAAACAGGAAAGTAGCTATTAAAACTTATTACTTAGTTATTTTGGTAAGCATGATGAATGTGTAGTAAGAAAAGAACACATCCACATGGATTGGACTTCAATTTAGATACTAAACCCTGCTCGATAATACCACCAGAGCAAATGGCCTCAGCACCATTAACCCCAGTGCAATGTTGTGACTGTGTTTCTTCAGGTTGGTAAGCTGTCACCTCCCACAGTGCCTGCCCACAAAAGGCTGCAGCTCCTGAGCCATGCCGGAGAGAGTGTGAGTGTGACTAGCACGAGACCAGCGCCGTCGCCTCGACCCGGCTCTTCCTACCACGTGAAGGGAGCAGTGAACCGAGTGTACTCCGAGATCCTGCTCAGCCGAGTGTGCATGCCTTACATCCACAACGGGACCAGTAGCCAGCACTGACAGAGACTTATTGAACTGTTAGCTGGTGTGAATAAAGTGTGTGTGTGTTGGGGAGTGTGTTGTCCGTCCAGCCATGAGATGTATATAATTATAAGAAATGAAAGTATTATTTTCAATGGCTTTGGTGTTCTGCAGTAAAAGTGAGAGGTGAGGTGTGTGTGTGTGTGTGTGTGTGTGTGTGTGTGTGTGTGTGTGTGTGTGTGTGTGTGTGTGTGTGTGTGTGTGTGTGTGTGTGTGTGTTTTATGCCTTCCAGAACGACTTCAGCAGCTGCACCTTAGTTCCTGAGTGTGACACTGGTCGAAGCTGACCGTGAAACCTTTCCACAACGTCAGTATAACGTTCCTATTCCTATTGTGTTTCTGGAAGAGTTTCATAGTTTTCCAGGAGTGCCTTTGATGTCGCATGGCATCGGCTCGTCACTTTCATGGAAGCTCGGGTGACTCTGTGAAGTCTCGCGGTTAACCCCTAGCGTCAAACCTTCCGAACCCTTGTAAGCTGCATTTAAGCCAAAGGTCTTATAAAGATTACATATACCTCACATTTCTATAGCCCATATATTTTTCTACAGATGTCTTTTATTTCCATGCCTTTAATGGCCAATGTAATATAATCAGTGTAAAATATTTTGCACATGCTGTTTATATATATATATAGCTGTATATGTATATGAAAAAGCTGTATTGTTTCAAGTTAAATATTTCTACTTTGTCCTGGAAAGCTGGCATGCCTGTCTTCATTTCCTCACATTTACAGTACGTATATTTACACATTAAGGAACATTAACTGCTCTCTAGAACGACTGCAATAAGATTAACGTTATCTGAACATAAATTATTCCTATCACATTTAGCAGCTATTCTGGTCCATGAGGATTATATCTAAATGCAGTGGAATCTCTTAATAGCCTGATGCCATTTGAAACTGCAGGTTAAATGCACAAAGTGAAAATCCTCAATTTAGGAAGTCATGTGAAGTAATTTCTACTTTTTTGTTAATTTTTTTTCCAGTTATATAAATGATGGTTGATATTGCTATAATGGAGCCAGTATTCAGACAGTGTTATAATTTTTTTGTTTGTTTGAAGAAGAGTATAACTACATTTATAAATGTAAAACTGAAAAGCATTTGATTTTCATGTAGTGCTAAAGAATTGATCAAACCACAGGTACTTTTTAAAAGTGCTTCCCATCCAGAAAGTTATATATCTAATTTTGTTCTATAATAATGCATTTAATATGTATCAATGCTTTTTAATAATTAAATCAAACCTGCTTTGTTACCTGAACACGTTAAGAGGATGGGTGTGGACGTTTCTTCCTCTGGTCTTTCTTTCTTTAATTCTTTCTTTCTTAAATAAAATTTAATTATTTTTATCTTAATAATTTTTATCAGAATGTATAGCGATTGCTTATAAGGAAAGGCAACATGAACACATATATTAATTTTATTAAATGATAATAATGTTGTTATACATTTGTGTCACTTTGGCAAATGTTTTATAACATGAAAAGTATAAATAAGAACTAAATTATATATTTTTTATGGCAAAATCTGAACAAACTATATATATATTTGTGTGTGTGTATGAATATTTTGAAAGAATTCAATGTAACGAATTTCCAATTTAACTGAATTAAGTATAATTTTATACTTTATACTGTAAAGCTGCTTTATATATTCCTTGAAGTTTATAGTTTTTAAAGTTATAAAGTTATAAAGTTTATATTTTATAGTTTAAATCAAATGCAGGTTATACACCAAAGTGAAGCATTTTTCTCTTTTTCTTCTTACTGGTCCTTATTATTATTATTATTATTATTAGTAGTAGTAGTAGTAGTAGTAGTAGTAATGATGATAATGATGATAATAATAACAATGCCGGACTTAATTCTCTCCCTCTCTCTCATGAAGTGAATATGTAAATGAAACACGTGTGAGTTTATTAGTGCACTGATCGCGCGGTGAGAAAGCGCTTCAGTCTCACTGCCTGCTCAGACCCGAGAGCGTAACCTCTGCCGTCCAATCAGCGCACAGAAACAGAGCGCCTTATGAATATTCATAGACCTTTTATCCAATCAGGAAGCGGCAGCGCGCAGCGGAGGGAGAAAAGTTGCACGCGCATGCAGGCGCAAGAGCGTGTATATCTCTGCGCGCTCCTGAGAGCGGAGACACCGGGATGGAATGGATGGAGGACTGTGACATTAAATAAAATAAAAAGAAGTCTTAAAGAGAGAGAGAGAGAGAGGATTACTGATGTACTATGTGATGGAGCTGTGACCGATAGCCGGGAGTTTGCTCCATGGAGCTGCAGGCGTGTTGGTGTTAAATGAGGCGGTCATGGAGAAGAGCAGCAGCTGGGGATTACATTTATTCCAGCTTTTCTTCCTCGTGTTGCTCTCGGGATACCCGTTATGCTGTCAAGGAAGCTGGATGTGAGTAAACTTTATTTAATTTCTCTGTTGTTGCTTAATGGTTAAAGCGTTGAGTTAATGGTCAGAAGGGTGAGGGTTCAAATCCCAGCACCACCCTGCCTGACTGACCCTGCACCCTGATCCCAGCATCCTAATAAGCAAAGAAATCCATGATAATGTCATGTAATATTTCTGTAACAAATAAAGCTGCTTCTTCTTCTTCTCACACTCATGCAAAGCGCATGCTTAATCACTAGGCTTTT
>JAAGKR010000541.1:175152-185645 GCA_011419295.1 Clarias macrocephalus | reverse complement strand
GGACGGCCCTAACGTGTCGGATGTGTTCTTCGGGGGTGCGTGAGTAGATGAGTATATCGTCTAGGTAGACGAATACCCATTTTCCCAACATGTCCCGGAGAACATCATTCATAAACTGCTGGAAAGCTGCGGGGGCGTTACAGAGTCC
Source organism: Clarias macrocephalus (assembly GCA_011419295.1). Lineage (NCBI taxonomy): Eukaryota > Metazoa > Chordata > Actinopteri > Siluriformes > Clariidae > Clarias > Clarias macrocephalus. The sequence goes on along the minus strand of JAAGKR010000541.1, from coordinate 185,497 downwards.
AAAGGGGATAACAAGGCTTTCGTAATGCCCATTAGGGGTGATGAAGGCTGTCTTCCACTCATCGCCCTCTCTGATACGCACCAAGTTGTAGGCGCTCCGGAGGTCCAACTTTGTAAAAATGGTGGCACCAGAGAGGGCGTCCAGGGCTGAGAAGTCTTGCCCTTCCCACTACCTTTATTAAGTTTCTAACAATTAAATAACAATAGACAGAAGAGAGAATCACCTGGGTAACATACTGGAAAATATTTCGGGAGTCTAGTCCTACACTAAGAGTTTATAAAAACATTTAGATTAAAAAAAAGTAAAAGCAAAGTGATGCCTAGTAAATAGAAGTGCAGCAGGTCCATGTGTTCGAGATGATCCTAGATGTGTTGTGTAGAATAGTGGCGATGGCACACTCTGCTGGACGATTTGCATACTACTGTTAATCATTGGTGGCTGCCATAATGGTGTGGGACGCCACAACAGCAAATATTTGTAACTACACGAGCTCGATTTTACATAATTTTACCAGAAACATCTAGACAACCTCAGCATTTTTTGTCTGAACAACATTATATGCAGTTTGCTTGCGAATAGAAAGGGGCATTGGGAACTGTCACAGTGCTAACATGTTTAATCAAATATTGCATTTAATGATGGCAGGCTAAAAGCAGCAGATTAAAAAGTAAAAAAAAAAATGCTGAAAATGTTACAGTTTTTATAAGACCAGCATGTGAAGAAAATACCTCATCTGACTCAGCCAATTTTGCTGCCGCCCTCTGCCAACATCACCCAATTTAAAATTGGCTCCAAAGTCATTGTGGTCAGTATCAATTCGGTTAATTGTTCAAGTGTAGCGACCCCACATCGGGTAATTAACTTGTAATAATTAACACACATTTACAGCTGCATGAAAACCTCAATCACATGCAGAAAAAGACTAATAATTGGAACAGTCATAATAGTGCTTTACAGTCTTTACAATCTAATAAAATAAATTGTCATTTAAATGCATATCTAGACTGCAGCAAAGTTACACATTAAACAGTGTATGAAGTCTGTGGCATATTATTATCCAATTATTATTATTATTATTATTATTATTATTATTATTATTATTATTATTATTCATAGTGGTAGTAAAGTAGTAAATTATTCTTATTCTTATTCTTATTATTATCTTAGATTTTTGCATTTCGCTTTCAAGTAGTTTTCTCCTCAGTGTCACTTTATGTTCGACTGCAAAGTTAAAAGTGTGTATATGTTTTTAATTTATTTATTTTCGTTTAATTAATGTGTGACTTGATTCTGAGCTTTGGGAATATGACTGTATGCAGAAAAGTGTATGAACCAAAAGTGTACAAGTGTGTAAAAGTGTACTAAAACAAATGTACCAAAAGTGGCTTTAAAAAAATGTCAGCAACCTCTACTGAGCTTTCTAGAGGTGGTATTGAATTCGGCTTAGTGGAGTGGGGTTATAAGATTTACATTAAACATATAACATTAGATAGTGTTAAATTAATAATGATAAATTAATTAATGTTAAATTAATTCATTTAATAGAGTTAAAGTCAGAGAGGCCAGATTGAGGTGTTTTTGGACATGTTCAGAGATGTGAATATATGGAGGCAGATGGTTTGAAGTGAAAGTGAACACCTGTAATGGGTAGGAATACATTCTTGTCACTTCCAAAAAGAAACTCAACATCAAAAAGAAACTCAACAGCTTCTTTTTGGAAGCTGTCTTTTTCGATGTCAGTGTCTGTAAGCCGTAGAGCATCACTGGTCTCACCACTGTCTTAACCACCTTTTCTGTCATTCTCTCTGATGCTCTATCACACTATTAACCATTTAATAATAATAAAAAAATCTGAATCTGATATGGTTCATCTAGCTGTTTTGCGACCTACAATTAAGTGGGCTGAAAAGAGCATAAAATTGTTTAAAATTTTACATGTGTCAACCTCACAATTAATACAATTAATCATTGTTACTGGTGCTAGCTACATGGAGATCATTATTTATTTATTTATTTATTTTATTTTATTTGTTTGTTTGTTTTTCTGAGAAGAGAGAGCATTCTTTGTAATACTTGTGCTACAACTTAACCATCATCTGTCTATGGTGGTTTCTTCTAAAAAAACAAATTCAACATTGAATCAAGTTTGAATATTTAAATGTTCAAATGGACATATGCACCTTGTGCAATATAAATATTTAAAAGCACTTCTCATCATGTTCTTTTGTTAACTGAAAGAGGAAGAGATTCAGGCAGCCAATGTTTTTTTTTTTTCTTTCTATTTCCCCCTTGGCAGCAGTGAGAGCAGCATATAAATCGTCTTACCTGTATGTAGTAGTCCTCAGTGTATTTTCAATTTGCATAGAGTTCAGTTGCTATTTTAGCCTGTGTTAATCTAATAACCTAACTATTTTGAATCAAGGTTAATTAAAAGGCATGGATTTTGTGCTTAGAATTGTTTTCCCTCTGTTTGTTCTCTCTTTTGCGCAGTTAATAAATGTCAGTAATGGCAAGGGAGATAATAGGAGACCATATAGTAGCATAATTAAAGTTACTAATGGAGGAAAATGGGGCTCATGGAGGACTATAGAGATGTGTCCCCCTGGAACCTATGCTACAGGCTTTGCTCTCAAAGTAAGTACATTCTGTTAAATTAATCACAAATAAGTTTTTCAACTGGATGTAACTAATTGTTGTGATATTGTGATAAAAATGATGCCACGGTCGTAATCAAGTTAAAAGATGTCCCAATTAAATATTACAGCGTATGCCATATGAATACATTTTTATTGGATAATTTAATTATTTTTCACATGTTTTCATTTCAGGTTGAAAATCCACAAGGATGGAGGGATGACACAGCCCTAAATGGAATTGCCCTTCGCTGCACCAACTCGGATACTCTAGGCTATTCTACAGTCCGGTCTGATGAAGGAAGGTAAAGTTTCACATGAAACCAAAATTGTTGATTTTACACTAACTGAAGTATGTGTTATTGACAGGAAAATAGTTTGTAGAAATAATTAAAAGGTTACGGCTAAAAATAAGCTGATCAGCTTTAAGGTGATAAGCTGAGAAGCCTTGAGGGCACTGTGTGCATAATTATTTTTGGTTTGTGTAGTTTTGTTTTTGACTCAGTTTCCCATAAGCCACCTCGGTCAGGTGATGATGGAGCTCACCTGAACCAAGGCAGCTCATTAGATCTTTTTATAAAAAGCAGTTAGTTCTGGGAAACTGGGTCGAGCATTAATAATGTTTAGTGGGCATTTGTGTAGGTTTTGTTTTGCTTTAGTTGGTATCTGTTTTAAGTTGGCTCTAAATGTTTGTATTATTGTGTCTGGCTACATGTACTTTTGAGTTTCCCCTTTTTGTCTTGTCTAAGTATTGTTCAGTGTGTCTCTAGGTCCTCTTGTTTCTAGTTTCTCATGGTTTTTTTAGTTTCTCCCCTTGTCTCCCGTCTCCCTTGTCTCTAGTCTTCCCTTATATTTACGTTCTCCCTTGTTTCTAGTGTCTCCCCTGTCTCCAGGTTTTCCCCTGTCTCCCCTAGTCTCTAGTGTCTCATATTTTGTATTATTGTGTCTGGCTACATGTACTTTTGAGTGTCCATTTTTTGTCTTGTGTTAGTATTGTTCAGTGTATCTCTAGTTCCTCTTGTTTTTTAGTTTCTCCCCTAGTCTCTAGTCTAGTTTTTATTTGAGCTCTAGACCTGTGTGTAAGCTCTGAGGAGTCTGTGTGTTTAGTTAAAGAGCCAACGGGTAGATTTCTTCCTATGTTCAGAGGTTGAGTTGTGTTTAGTTTCTTTGGGATGGCCCACTGTTTTGTTTAAATAAGACTCATGTTCGAAAACCCTCTGTGTATGTGCCTGCCCTTTAAAGGCCACAATAACAACCTGCAATACCACCCGCATCATGACAATATCAGAAAGATTAGTTTTTTTCTTAGAACTACTGCATCATGTTCAGTAATGCCTAATACTACTTATTTAGCTCATTTAAATAATATATATATTTTTTTAACTGTTCATAACATTGCTCCTACTTATCACTTCTGGGTTGCAGGTTAAACTTCAGGTAGATATCAAAGTCCTGCAAAGTTTTATTAAATTCTGTCTATCCAGTTTTGCTATTTCTTTTATTTATGTAGAGATTTCTTGCTAATTTAATGTACTGTATTTTAAAATTATTGTGGCTGCCTAAATAACATGTACTGTATAGTAATATTCATCTTTAGAGGCAGCACTTTGAGCGCTAACTTCACATCTATCACTGCTGCCTAAAATATAGCCCAGAAAGCAATTTTAACTCTCCCAGAGCAACCTTGGATGCAAATGACATGAAGATTATGATACATTGTCAGGGTCAACTCGTGAACAGAAATCAATTATATGTGAAGTAGGCAAGTATACTATACTAATATTGATAGCAAGGGCTTAAATGGCCAAAAAAATGCATCCTTGGTTCTTAAATGGGTGAACCTGAAATAGCAGTTGGTTTGTCTTCTGTTCAATCAAAACAACTGTTACAAAGTTGAGTCAATCAGTTCAAGGTTTAAGATCTTTAAAAAGGCTATCATTGGCCTAACTTGGCTAGGAGCTTAACTGGAGTCAGTGTTGCTCACTGCTGAGACAATTACAGCTTTCAAATTTCATTCAGAAAGCAGAAGTTACTTGATAAGAATAATTAGATAAGGGTCTGATTGTTTTCACAGACCGTGCACGCACTAGAAAATTATGAGTTGTAATGAATAAATTACCTCCCCCCCTCCCCCCCCTCCACACACACACAAAATAAAGATTTTGAATATATATCTTGTTGATGTCAAAAGGAGCTCAATTTGTCCCTAATATGAAATGACCTTAATAGACTGCCTACTGTTAGTTCGCGTTATCTTAAACCTTAGTATAGTATAATGATACATTTTGCTTATGCTTTAACACCTCACCTAATAGGAATGAAATATGTAATAAAACATCTATCATCTAAACCTAGAAACCTAGATTTTGGCTAATCCTAAATTCTCAGCCAGTATATAGAAGAGCTATTTTTTTCCCTTAAAGCTGGGGGACCGGGACACAGGACATCTGGTGCAGAAGAGGTGGAGTGTTAACGTCATTTCAACTACTTGTAGAAGGCCCTCGAGGACTTGGTGATGATACTGCTGCCAACAACATAAGGTGTCCAATATCTAATCTAATAACTACTTGTAATTCAGTATTTAAAGAATATATGTTTATTTGAAATCTCAGTATATAAATCTATAATTTGCTTTTTAAAGCTGAGTTAATGACTCATTAAGCTGATTTTTTTTTTTTTTTATCTCTGGTCATTTATACTAATAAATGTGTTCTTAAAAAAAAAAAAAGATTTAACTGCAGCTCAGGAGAAACACTCACTGGCTATGGCATGTCCTGGGGAAGCTGGGGTGTATGGAGTGATTCATGCGTTGGGAAAGGGATTTGTGGGATCCAAACAAAAGTCGAGCGTCCACAGAGAATTGGAGATGACACCGCCCTTAATGATGTCCAATTTTATTGTTGCTCCTAAGGTACATTTAATTAAAGTTGTATCATGAATACAGAAAAGAAATATTCTTGTGTCGTGTTTGTAGAAAACAATTAAATTCAAGGTCATTTTTTACCATTATTTAAAAAAACAATGTCGATTTTTTTTTTATTATTCTTTAAAAATTTTAACATTGAGTTGCATGTTTATGTGACATAAAAACTTAAACTGGAGAAGCTTTATATGAAAAAATGTATTTGTTATCATAAAGCATTTGGTAATCATAAAGATATTTCACAAGTTTCTAAAATGTCTTATTTTCTGTCCAGTGTTTAATTAATAGTAGCAGTTTTATAGACATTTTGTTAGAAACATCTTTTCAGTTGCTTGTTCATCTTTATTGCAAGTAATTGTATAAATATTAATGAAAACATAATTAAATATATAAGTATTACTGTCATAAGTACATTAGAAATATAAGAAAATCTGAATTAATTACATACAAAACACTTGTATGTAAGTATGTCCTTTAAATTGTAAGCATATTTCTTTTGTGTGTGTGTGTGTGTGTGTGTGTGTGTGTGTGTGTGTGTGTGTGTGTGTGTGTGTGTGTGTGTGTGTGTGTGTGTGTTCTAGGTAAAGAATGGTGGCACGGAGAAAAAAAAGAAAAAGAACTTCTTCCTCCATCCTCACTGTGCTTGGTCTAATAATGCACATTTCCCTCTCTATCATTTACTACTTTGGATCTAAACCTTTAAATGCATAAATACAATTATTAGCTGTAATATAGATATCTGTCATTCCAGTGACTTTTTTTCTCAAGAATATGTAATGTATCAATAAAAATATTCTGATATACATTATTCAGTCGACCTGTTTCTAAATCTCAAAACTAATATACCTTTAGGCATATGAAAGGAGTGTGATGACATCTCCCTCTTACAAAATACACCGTTACCCTAAAGGAAAATTAAGGTGATAGCTAGACACAAATAAAAATCTTTTCTATATGTTTTTGTATTTTTTTTTCCCTTAGACTTTTTGTTTTGTGTTGCTACTATTGCAACATTCTTATTTTCTTAGAAATAAATACATAATGAGTAATAGGAATGAATATGCAGTGTGGTTATTTTAGTATTTTGCAGGGGTCTGTTGTGAGATACATATACAGTACAGTATCACACATGAGGTCATATGCAAGTGGCCTGATTTCACTAAGCACATTCAGAGAGAATTAAAAATAGCAATCATTCCATATAGTTTTGTGAAACTTTCTCTGTGAATCACAACATTGACAACATTTGCCTTTGTAAATCAATAGAAGTCAAGAAGAAAAATAAATATAATAAATACATTTACTTAATTTGTAAATAAATAAATAAATAAATAAATAAATAAATGTGTTTAAGCCTTAAGGAGAGAAAAAATACATGACGTTCATTTGGAGTTATTGGCCGAAAAGGATTGCTGTTATAGTTGTTATTCTGTCTATTTGCATTTGAAATCCATTTACAGTATCACATCTAGCCGATCAAGGAATTTCAGTGTTTTATTGTATGTTTTTAATATATTATTTGCTTTATTTGTGTATATAATTTGTTTCAAACGTTTTTGAGGTCTGTACTGTAAGACTCATATACACCTGGCTCAGTTAACATCAGATCTCTTATTGTCTCAGCTGCTAACACCTATACACTCAGACACAAACAGGGCTTCTTTTGAGATAACACAAACAAAGCATGGTTTCTACACCTTAATTGAAATACAATTCTTATGCACACATACGAACACACACAACTACACAGCAAAAATGATGGAATAAAATCACTGTCAAAAATAATCTTGCGTAAAAAAAGATTTGTGTGTAATTCTGTGTTTTGTCTGAGTTGATTTCCAAAATCTACGGCCACGACAGCTTACAGATAAGAGATTTTGTGTGTTTGTTACAGTACAAAAATACGAAATATACGACTTTGACCGTTTACAGACACAAAACTCACAGTGCATGCACAGGCATTACTAGCCAAGGGAAGAGAAATTGATTTGAAACAGCATTTTAAAAAATAAATCTCTGTATCGGCGCTTGCACGTTCATCTGCCTTTTGATCAAAACTCTGCAAAGTGAAAAAGTGCGCACGTGCCGCAGGCTCACGCGAACATTTTACATTCACTATAAGTCTTATTCACAACCAGATTTCAGCCATTCACAGACATGCATTGTGCTATGTTGTTGATCATGATGTGAGTATTTTATGAATTAAATAAAGCTGATGTTTTTGGTACACATTTCACTTACTTTTCATCTCCTCTCTGATCAAAAGGCTGCTGATATGAGCAGCTTCTTTTCAGTCATAATATACACAAACCACAAAGAGGGCAACTTTTGCGAAGCATGTAAAATATAAAGTCAGTACCCCAGAAAAACAACAGAGCAGAAATATATACTTGCTGAATAAACACTGCATTTTTTTAAAGTGAAAGCATGCAGCTTTATTTCATTATTCCAGCCATTTGTGGTCAAGTAATCATTCAACGCTGGACACAAACAGCAAAAAAGCATGATTATTATTATTATTATTATTATTATTATTATTATTATTATTATTATTATTATCATGCTTTTTTGCTGTTTGTATCTAGCATTGAATGATTATTTGAAACTGAAGTTCTTCGTGTGGATTCATGCCACAAGCCATTTTCTCATGGGGGAAAATTTTTTTTTTAATGTGCATATAAGAATATTTATGTGAAAAAAAAAAATTGTTTCTTTATTTAAGCCCTTCCTGTTCTGTTGGACATTGACATTTATGATGCAATCATAAAGCTCGGTGTGCAAAAGAACTGTGAGTCTGTCACTTATGCTTCTGGCTTCCTGATAAACAGACCACAGGTGTTAAAGATCGGACATTGATTCTCAGAAAGCATCACATTGAACTTCAGATTACCCCAAGGATGTGAGTCCCCTGCATTTCTCTCTATATATCCATAATTGCTATGCTTGACACAGCTCCAATTTTATTAAGAAATTTGCAGATGACACAGTGGTGGTTGGTCTGATCCAGAACAATGATGAGACAGCTCATCTAGAGGAGATAGCAGCACTATCTTTTTGGTGTCAATAACTTAAGCTTAAATGTCTCAAAGACCAAGGAGGTGGTGGTGTACACGACACTTAAGATCAATGGGACTCTGGTGGAGAGGGTGACCAGCTACAAGTATCTGGGTGTCCATATCTCTGAGGACTTGTCCTGTCCACTTCATATCTCTTTCCTGGTGAAGAAGGATAAGCAGCGCTTGTTTTGCTTCAGAGAGCTGAGCTAGTTCAGGATCTCCTTGAGTCTGCGCAAAAGCTTCTATAGCTCTATCATCCAGTCCGTTGTCCATATTATATTACCATCTGGTATGGGAATAGCAGCTCCCAGGAAAAACGACTTGAGGAGAGTGATAAGGTGTGTCAAGCACATCAACAGGACTGAATTGCCTGATTTACATTTATATCAGGCGGAGCAGGTCCAGGGGATAGTGCATTATTAAAAGCGATAATCACCTAAATCACAAAATGTTTCAGCAGCTGGCATCTCACAAGAGACTCTAGTCACTTAAGGCCAAACTGAAAGACTGAATAGGCTTTTTCCCCAGGGTATGTGGGCATTAAATACAGAACCATAACAATAACTAATAAAATTTACCACACCGTCACTTTACTACACAATGACAACATATATTTGCACATATATCACAGAATATAACTTTCTATTCTGTCTGGAATTTTCTATTCTAGTCTGGAATTTTATCGATTCATTTGGCGTGGTTGACATGGAATTCTTTAATCTGTGGTTATGATAGGAGATTTTTCCTCGTTGACTTCTTCTTTTCTCTGTGGTCTTCCACAAGGCTCTTTATTGGCTCCTACTCTATTTTTATTGTACATGCTGCCACTGGGCTCCATTTTTAGGAAGCATGGGGTATCCTTCCACTTTTACGCTGGTGACACACAAATTTATTTACCTTTTAAGAAAAATGATGGCTTGGCCATGGCTGCGTTGTTAGCGTGTTTAGATGAAGTTAAATCTGGTTATCTCAAAACTTCCTATCCTTTAATGAAAAGTAAACTGAGGTGGTAGTCTTCGGCTCTTCTGAACACATGAAGGCCCCTGATTTTGATCTGGGTCCTCTATCCGCCTTTAGGTCCTCACAGGTTCGGAACTTAGGTTTCCTGCTAGATTAAAATTTGATAAACAAATCTCTACCGTGATCAGCTTCGTACTCTTGCAAAAATCAAACCTTTTCTCACTTATAAGACTCTGGAGATGACGATTCATGCTTTCAGTACATCTCTCCTTGACTATTGCAATTCTCTTTATTATGGTATCTCTAAATACCAAATCACCCGTCTTCAACTGGTTCAGAACACCGCTGCTAAATTTCTCTTGGAAAAGAAAAAAAGGGATCATGTGACTCCACTTTTGAAGGCCCTTCATTGGTTACCTGTTCATTTCAGAATCGGAATCAGAAGAGTTTTATTGCCAAGTGCGCTTGCACGTACAAGGAATTAGTTTTAGTGACAGAGCTTCCAGAACAAAAACAAATAACAAGACAAAACAGCGTGACACAAAACAGGGGGAAGAAAATATTATAAAAATAAAATAAGGATGGTTTTTTGGGTTAACATCAAATGGAGTAGGGTGCGAGATACTTACAAATAAGTTAAATAAATATCTGTAGTATTGCACAGTATATTGCACAGTGGTGTTGCACATAATATTGCACATATATTTAATGCACAGTGAGAATAATGTTTTTGCTGTTCATGAGGTAAATTGCGTGGGGGGGGGGGGGGGGGG